>PVIC010019194.1:0-30914 GCA_004025085.1 Thryonomys swinderianus | reverse complement strand
TGCTTGCCAAAATTAGGTAAAAATGAGAGAGCCGAGAAGAAAAACCTGTTTCCTTTTCCTTTTTTAAGACATCGATAAAAGACAAATTTCTACTTTACAAAGGTTCTCAGCATTAAATCAGAATATGGCTCTACTGGTAAAGTTTATTCTCCAAACGGTATGGTAGCACACACCCGCGCTCCCAGCGCACCTAGGCGGCTGAGGCAGATGGACGGCAAATTCAAGCCTCGGCTGGTCAGTTACACGATTTAGCAAGACCTCTCTCCCAACAACAAAAAAATTTTAAAGGCTTGAGACGGAGCTCAATACAAAGGTTCTGGGTTCAAAGACCTTCTAGTATCACGAAGAAAATCGTCTGTGCCCCAGGCTCCTTCCTGTCATTCTAGGGTCTCCTCCACACTGTCCCCTTCCTGGAGTCTTCTTCTGCCTCACAAAACTTGGCCAGGTCAGACTAACTCCAGGCAGTTAAGGTAAGACCAGGTGAACGATTCTAGACCTACTGCAACAAGCCACAGGAGTTGCGGGTCCGCCTGTAGATGCCCCGAGGCGAGAGCGAGGCTCTCACTTACCGGAGGGAAGTACTCAGCTACAGCTGCCTCCACACAACTCCGACCCCGCGGCCCGTCCGGCGCCCAGGCGGCCACACGGGTCCCAGCCGGGGCCCTCCGTAACTGCCCCACTCGCCACGCCGGGCGGGAGCTCCCACAATGCCTCACAACGGCCGCCCCGCCAACTGCCGTTCGCGCGGGGCTCCACTGGGCAACTTTGTACCTAGCGCGAAGAGGGGTCCGCACTGCGTACCTCTGCCTCAGCGAGCCTCTAGTAGAGCGCAAACAGGCAGCCTAGTCAGGTCCGCCTGAGGTAAATCTGCCCCGCCTATCCCATGCACTGGCCAATGGCAGCGCGAGCTTGCAACACTCTAGCCAATCAGAGACAAGTGGGTAGAGTGGGAGGGGGTGGTGGTTGAGCAAAGTGGAATCTGGTTGAAAAGTGGCGGTTTCGCTTCTCTGACCGCTCCCTCCCGGCAGCCCAAGGGTTTCCCTGAAGAGCTAGGCCTTCATTCCTGGGAAAGTTTAGAGGGGATTTCGGAAATAATGACAGGACATTTTGATTAGGAAAAAAGGGCCCAATATAACCGGAATTAACAGATGAGTATGTTTTAAATATCATATTAAATTGTGTATTTCCATCACTGAGTTTTCTAGTTTGCTATTCAAATAAGTAGCCCTTCTCAGTACACTGGGAGGCTGAAGCAGAGCTTTCGCAACTTAGAACCCAGCCAGGACAAATTAGCAATGTAGGCACAGACCGTCTCAAAAAAAAAAAAAAAAAAAAAAAGATAGGTGTGTAGCTCAGCACAAAGGATTCTGGGTACTCTCCAGTCAATGACACAATGGTTGCCTAGTATGTGCCAGACCCTGGGTTTCATCTTTAGGGCCGCAAAACAAAATGACTAACTAGGGCTGACTTATGGGGGATGGGATGGCAGGAGGGAGTTTGAGACAGGGTCTATGTAGTCTAGGTTGGCCTTGAAGTCACTGTGGTAGCCCAAATTGGTCATAACTCAAAGTAATCCTTTGCCCCAGACCCCCGCAGTGCAATTACGAGCTTGTGCCACCACCTCCAGCCTGGGGCTTTCCTTTTCTTGGTGGTATTCTTGCCTTTTTCTTAATACCCTAAACATCCAGAGATTGAGTTCCTGCCTACATCACAGTTGTCATAAAAACTGTATACTTTTGTTCATTGAGTCAGCCTGGGGTTCCTGTATTCTAGAACTTCCCCCATTGTGCTCGAGCATAATACAAAAAACCTTGTTACCTGTGCCAAAGTGCTTTTGGTTCTTCTGACAGCACAATAACTGATAAGAGTAGATAACACTGGGCTACATCAGGTTCTGTGAAGCCTGTTTTTTGATGGTACTCTCTCGGTCATCACAGGGGTCGCTGGGCAAAGTGGTCATGAGTACCCCCAGCTCTGTGGTAGTGTTGTTGGTTGGTAAGCTAGGTAGACATCTTTTTTTTTTCTGAGACAGGGTCTCACTTTGTAGTTCAGGCTGGCCCTTAGCTCACTATGTAGCCCAGGCAAGCCTCCAGCTCAGCAATCCTCCTGCTGGGATTACAAGTGCTGGGAGCATTTGTGTGCTTCAGCCTCCAAGTGCTGGGATTACAGGCGTGAACCACCATGCCCAGCGAGATATACTTGTAGGCAGTTAAACAGGGCTGGCCCTTGAAAGGCCCACATAGAAGGTGCCAGTGTGGAAGTCAGTCAAGGAGACTTTCACTGAAGGTCTCCATGGGGGGGGGATACAAGGTCTTAACCCACCCCTCCCAGGAAAGATCCCTGACTAAAAATCCTTGTATGCTTATTACATGACTTGCTTTCCCATTGGATCCCCATTTAATCAATATTACCTTAGCAACTATACTGGTTATAATCTTATTGATCATGGTTTTGTTCATTTTGTGATTTTTCATTGTAGCAATACTTCCTAAGGGACTGCACTTGCAGTTTTACTGATTGACTATAATAATTTTGTCCCACCTTAAATCTGCCTCACCTTATGGCTTTGCTCCATAAAAAACCCCTGGGAAATGGAATGGGGGTCACCCATTTTGGGGTCCCCCTTCTATCTCTTAGGCAGAAGCTTTCTTTCTCAAACTTTTCCTACTCTTAACCTCCATTGTTCCTAGAATTCATTCTTTGATTTTAGAGAACACAAACTCACCTTTCAGATATCTAGCAGGTTGGGAGTTACAATATTTTCCCTTTTGAAAGATTGCTTGCACCCCCCCATCGGTAGCAGAACCATAAGCACCAATCAAGAGATTAAACTCTATTTATCATGAGATGCCTTCCTTACCCTCCTCATAACTGGCTACCAGAAAAATGAGCCATTTAGACAAACTAAAATTAGTAACAAAAAGCACTTTAAGCAGGGTGTGTGTGGTGGAACACACCTGTAATTTCAGCACTTTGGGAAGCTGAAGCAAGAGGAATTTGAAATTTATCTCAAAATTTAAAATACCTGCTGGGCATGGTAGTGAACACCTGTATGCCTAGCCTTCTGGGAGGCTGAAGCAGCTGGAGTGAAAATTCAAGCTTAGTCCAGGATTGTCCCTGTCTCAAAAAATTTAAAAAAGCTGAGTATATACATTAATTCCCCTGACTTTCTAAGTTGCAAACTTTCATAGATATGAACAGAGCTTGCAATATATGTGAGCAAATTTCAAAATAGCTCATTTCTACCAAATACTGTCACAGTTACACTTTTGTAAACTCACTGTATAGGATTAGTAGGAATGTCATGGGAAACCTGACTCCGGGAATGCTATGGGGAACCTAATTGCAATAGCTGTAATTGCAATAGTTGGGACCTGAGCTGGCGCCAGCCTTCCCTCAGAATATGTCATAGAGATAGAATTGTGAATGATAGTAGCCTGACTTAGTCATTTTTTTTTATCCTGTAGGGCCTAGTTTCCTTTAATTGCTTTGATGTTACTTAATCCTCTTAGAAGATCCCTCTTCCATCGACTCCCAGCACACCTGTGTGTAGTAAATTGTAATTTTCCGACTCTGTCCAGCTTTCTCCTTTGCTCATTAATCTACTAGACTCTCCATATCCTGAAAAGTAATTGCCTGTAACCATGTAAACTGACTGAACCTTGATATGGTCCGGCAAGCATATGGAACCTGGGATTGTAAATCAAGATGTTACCCTCCGTTTCTTTAAAAACTGTTATGGGGGTCAGTTAAATTGAGCGGGACTTGTTTCCCTTGTGGCTGACCTTTGCTAGCAAATAAACTTTTCTTTACTCAAGTTCTGCATCTCTCAAGTACTTTCAACTCCCTTTTGCCGTTAACAGTAATAGTAGTGTACTGTAGAACTGTGCTCACTCAGAGCCCAGGATGTCCAGAAACAACAGAAAAAGCAGTGGTGATATGGAGGTTTGGTTTTTCTTTATGCTTTACATGTATAACTTTATCAAAGGTGTGTAAGACCCACTTTGTTGGACTTACCAATAAATCTGACCTACGAATGTTTCCAGAGATGGAACTTGTTCATCAGTGAGGGACTTACTATATTTTAATGCAAAGCCTGGGGGGAGGGAAAAGTACAAGCAACACACAAATTGCAAGTACACTGTATAGAGAGAGTATGTTGTACAAGCAAAGTATAAATTAAAGAAACCCAAATTAGGGCCGGAGATTTAGCTCAGTGGTTCCGGTGCCTGCCTCGCAAGTGCAAGGTCCTGAGTTTGATCCCCGGTAACCACATACAATGCTGGCCGTGGTGACTCACACCCACCAGCAAACAATACCACATACCACAGTGTCAGGCATAGTGGCTCAAACCTGCAATTGCAGCACTTGGGAGGCAGAGACAGGAGGATTGCTGAGTTTGAGGTTTGTCTGGGCTACACAGTGAGCTCAGGGCCAGCCTGAACTACAAAGTGAGATCCTGTCTCAAAAACAAACAAAAGAAACCCAAATTAAGGCTCAGGCCATCTTTATGATAAATGGGTCCTCACGGAATATAATTTCCTCCTCTGAGGCCATTTCTTGTGCCACATGGATAAATGGGGTTGTTCTGATCAAGTTCCAAGGGGTAAAAGGTTCCCTAACACTCTCTAGGTGCGAGGTTTACATTTAGCTGTTTTGAGACACTGGAGCTTTTTCTGAGGCCTTGCCTAAATTCTGGACTTCAGAGTCAGTGATCTCTCTGTAATGCTCAGAGAGATTACAGTCTTTTTGGCCATAGCTTGCAATCATCAGTTTGTTTGGATTTCATCTATAGCTAATGAAGGAAAATCAAACAAGGAAAAAAAATATCAAGTATTTCCTTTGCTTCTCTGTAGCTCCCTGACATGGTGACCAGCTACTTGTTTCCAGGCCTACTGATGTTCAACATCCTGCCCAAACTATCTGTTGTTTCTCCAGGCAACCCTGACCAATACAATTACAAATGGTTAAATACAAAAGAAATTATCCCTAGGTAGTTTGGAGGATGCAGTTCAAGGTCACATTGGACAACTCAGACCCTGTCTTAAAAAACAAACAAAATATTGGCAAAGATTTACCTATCCAGGGCCAGAGGGTTAGCTCAGTGGTTCTGGCACCTGCCTCGCAAGCGCAAGGTCCTGAGTTTGATCCCGGGTAACCACATACAATGCTGAGCATGGTGACTCACACCCACCAGCAATCAATACCACATACCACAGTGCCGGGCATGGTGGCTCACGCCTGTAATCCCAGCACTCAGGAGGCAGAGGCAGGAGGATTGCTGAGTTCCAGGCTTGCCTGGGCTACATAGTGAGCTCAGAGCCAGCCTGAACTACAAAGCAAGACCCTGTCTCAAAAAAAAAAAAAAAAAAAAAAAAGATTTACCTATCCAGTAGAATGCAGAAGACCAGGGTAGAACACACGTTTATTCACCCATGTATTGTCTAGGGCTACTTTTGTGCAATACATTGGCAGCTGACATGTAGAGATAAAAACATTACACATGTAGAAAGACTTTCAAGAAAAAGTGGGTTTACCATGTAGATCCTAGATCAACGTTTCCACTGATAACAAGGAAAAAACTAAATTACACAAATGACAAAAACACTAGAGAAGAGTAGAAGCATGGAAGACTAAACAATATTTACAGAATAAGGAAAACAATTCAGAGGTATAAACTGATTGAGAAGCCTTTTTTTTTGAGGAGCCATTTCAAATCGTATTATTTGGGGACATAGATCAAGGATCAGGGAGCCATAACTGGGGGCGAAAAAAGAAATTGACAAATTGTAGCAGTAATGTAGAACTGTCAGTGAAAAAGTAGAGAACTGAACAGCCTTGAATTGAAAAGTGGGTTTGTTCTTATGTTAAGGGCCAGGGGTTAACCCATGGTAGAGTACTTGCTTAGCTTTCTCAGATACTGGGTTAATCCCTAGCACTGCAAAACAAACAAAACCAATATAACAACAACAAAATGTTAAATTCTAGTACATGACCAAAAATTTTATTTTTCAAACGAAAGGTTTCACATACTTATTACCAATCCAACCAAACCACAGGAACAAAAACAAAAAGCATATTCCTAATAAACATGTCTAATTATCTAAACATCAGAGACACTTTAAGCTTGATATAATAAAATGATAGCTACATTAATACAGCATAAGTATGTGTGTGAACTCATTTGGAATTCTTTAGAGACTCAGCTTGGTCCGTCTCCAATGTCTTCTTTTGCAGTTGTACCTGATTTTATTACCAGTTTTCATCTGAATCCACTGAGGAATGGGACGATTTTGCTTTAGTTTTTTGGCCAGGAATAGCTTGATCCTGAAAGTCTTGTGCGAAGACATGGTGAAGAATGGAGTCAAATGTACACACTGCAAGGTTGGAGAGCACAATCAAACTTTCTGGTCTTTAAAAAAAAAAAAGATGATATGGTAATTAAAGAAGCAACAAACAGAAAATAGCTAAATGAATGAGAAGACGACAAACAGAAACTTGGGTTAAAGATATTTAAGTAACTTGATTAATATGTTGAAGGAAAGAGACAGAAAATACCAGTGGGGACTGGAGATTTAGCTCAGGGGTTTCAGCGCCTGCCTCACAAGCGCAAGATCCTGAGTTCCATCTGGTAACCACATACAACAATGCTGGGCGTGGTGGCTCATGACTGTAATCCCAGCACTCGGGAGGCAGAGACAAGAGGATTGCTGATTTTTTTTTTTTCTTTTGAGGCAGGGTCTAGCTTTGTAGTTCAGGCTGGCCCTGAGCTCACTGTGTAGCCCAGGCAAGCCTCGAACTCAGCAATCCTCCTGTCTCTGCCTCCCGAGTGCTGGGACCACAGGTGTGAGCCACCATGCCCAGCACTGTAGCATTGATTGCTGGTGGGTGTTTTGAGTCTTCACGCCCAGCATTGTATGTGGTTACCGGGGATCGAACTCAGGACTTTGCCCTTGTGAGGCAGGCGCCGGAACCACTGAGCTAACCCTCTGGCCCGGATTGCTGGTTTTGAGGCTTGCCTGGGCTACATAGTGAGCTCAGGGCCAGCCTGAACTATGAAGCAAGACCCTGTCTCAAAAAAAAAAAAAAATGCCAGTGGGATATATAAACTAAAACATATCACCAGAGAATTAAAATGTGTTAAAAAAAATCATCTAGCTGGGCGTGGTGGCTCACACCTGTCATTCCAGCACTCAGGAGGCAGAGGCAGGAGGATTGCTGCGTTCGAAGCTTGCCTAGGCTACACAGTAAGCTCAGAGCCAGCCTGAACTACAAATTGAGACCCTGTCTCCAAAAAAAAAAAAAATCATCTAAAGGATTGGGAATATTGTTCAGTGTTAGAGCATGAATTTAACACATACAAGGCTCTAGGTTCAATACACAGTATGAGAAAAAGACAGATGAACAGATAGGTAGGCAGAACTTTGATTATAACATGAAAAGGTTTATCTTTTCCTCATCAAAACATATGCTGTATCATCATGACATTTTTTCTGGCAGCATAGTTCTTTTTTTTTTTTTGAGGCAGGATCTCCTTTATAGTTCAAGCTGGCCCTGAGTTCACTATGCAGGCCCAGCAAACCTTGCACTCAGCAATCCTACTGCCTCTGCCTCCTGAGTGCTTGGGGATTACAGGTATGAGCCACCACGCCCAGTACTGTTTTATGTGGTTACCAGGATGGAACCAGGGACCTTACTTGATCTGGTGCTATGATTCAGGCACCAGAATCACTGAGCTAAATTTCCAGCCCAGGTTTTATCTTTAAAAAACTACATCACGCACTTGGGAGGCAGAGACAGGAGGATTGCTGAGTTCGAGGCTTGCCTGGGCTACATAGTGAGCTCAGTGCCAGCCTGAACTACAAAGCGAGACCCTGTCTCAAACAAAACAAAACAAAACAAAACAAAACAAAACAAAACAAAACAAAACAAAACAAAACAAAACACTACATCACGGCCGGAGATTTTAGTTCAGTGGTTCCGCGCCTGCTTCATGCTTGCCTTGCAAGCGCAGGGTCCTGATTTCGATCCCTGGTAACTACATACAATGCTGGGTGTGGTGACTCATGCCCACCAGCAATCAATACCACATACCACAGTGCTGGGCCTGGTGGCTCACGTCTGTAATCCCAGCACTTGGGAGGCAGAGACAGGAGGACTGGTGAATTCGAGGCCTGCCTGGGCTACATAGTGAGCTCAGGGCCAGCCTGAAATACAAGGCGAGACCCTGTCTTAAAAAAAAAAAAAAACTACATCATGATCCATTATACTGATACATCTGATACACAGTCATTTAGCCAATTCCCAACTGGAATGCATAGAGGAGGCACTGCTCCCATTTTATCAGTACAAAGTTTGCTAAGAGTAAATCATCTTAGTATGATCTTTCTAAAAAGACCTAGAAGTGAAAAAGTTGTTAAGGAGTATGTGTAGCAAGGCATGGTAGCCCAAGTCTGTAATTCCAGTACTCCAGGAGGCTGAAGCAGGCAGCTAACAAATTTGGGTCTAACCCTAGCAATTTATGAAGATCACAAATTTAAGGCCAGCCTGGGCAATTTAGGAAGATCTTATTTATAAATAAAAACAAGGAGCCAGGCATTGTGGCTATACCTCTAAGGTCAGAGCCAAGAGGATCCCAAATTAAACCCAAACCAGGCAACTCAGAAGACCTTGCCTCAGGAAAGTTTTTAGCAATGGCTGATGATGTATGTCAGTGTAAAGACCCTCCGTTCTATCTCCGTTAACAAAAACAAACAAAAACGAAGTTATAGGACAGTAGTAATTAGGGATTCCAAGACACTGTTTTTTCTTACCTCTGCTGGGCAGTGACTCAGATCCCTAGAATTGTGAATGACGTGAACGCTGGTTGAGAAAACAAGATTCTCTGATGCAAGTCCAGCACGTTTCTGTTAGTGTTGCTGAGTTTTAAAACATGGAAAAAAATAAATATATGAGAATGAGCCAGAATTGCCACAAAGAGCACAGTGAAAAGCCCTGCTCGTGCAGTGCCAGTACCAGCTGGGGATTTGAAGCTTGGGGATGACTGCAGCTTACTGGAGTGCATAGGTCCTGAAGTAGAAAGGAACCTTCTGGGATTACCTAGGGATACAGTCCAGACCCCACTGACCTGTCTGAGCACCGCTGTGGGGAAACGGTCAGACGAAGGAGGTCAGGACGATCGACGTTTTAGGGTACAGCACAGCGCTCGAGAATAATGGCGACCACCGGAAGTGGGGTCGGGCCACGCAGGTGCAGCTGCCCCTAAGCGGCTAAGCAGCTGCGCAGGCGCAAAATGGTCCTCAGCTTCAGGCCAGGAGTGCTGGCTTTGAGTTCCTGGGATGACGGACCTGTCCTTCAGGTGAGATAAATCCATAGCAAACAACTTTCCTGGCTTTCAGGTGAGCAGACTCAGGACTACAGTTAAGACTTTATCTTGAAGGCCTGGGTTTTAGCTCAAGTGGTACTGAGCCAACCTTGCAAGCCCAAGGGCCTTCCGCTCCATGGGATGGTTAGTCTGGACAATGGAAATCAGAAACAATAGAATAATGTGCTGTTGGACCAAAAAGAAATGCCTAGAACTTCTGAGGAAGGTTTAGTGGGCCCTTTTACAAGGTGTACGATATAAACAAACTGCTCTCCACCCTTTACCTGCCCATGCGCCTTTTAAAGTAAAACTTTTATTGTATATAGATTTTATGGGTGGAAAGAGGTTGCAGATAAAAAAGTCAGAAAATAATTCATCTTATGAAAAACTTTGTGTTTTTTTTTTATTGTAGAAGGGCTGGAATGAGACACAATTATAGAGGGTTTGCCTATAAGGAATTACCACAAAAAATAAGTGAAAAATAAAAACTAGAGAAAAATGGTTTTTGGGAAGGAACTTTTTTTTCTTTTTTTTTAAATTTAGTATAAGACTGGGGTTCCAACCCAGGGACCCTCTACCACAGTGCTACAACCCCAAGCGTTAAGCAGCTGCACCTAAGCAGCTGCTCAGGTGCAAAAATGGCCACCTCAGCCTCAGGCCTGGAGGCCGGATTTTGGGATCCTGGATGACAGACTAGTCAGTACTTCAGGTGAGATGAATTCATGGTAAACCACTTTCCTGGCTTTCAGATGAGCAGACTCAGGACCATAGTTAAGACTTTATTTTGAGGTTCTGGGTTTTAGCTAGAGTGTACTGCATCAACCCTTCATTTTCTATTTTGGAACAAATCCTTAAGTTCCCAGGTTGGCCTTGAATCTGCTATCCTCCTACCTCCTTCTCTTTTGAAGGGCAGAAGTTACTCCATGTTTGGTTTAAGTTTGAACTTTTAAGAGGCAGCTGCTAAAACTCTGGGAACCTGTTACTCCACCTAACTACAAGATGTTCTGCTTCTGTAACACCTGCTTGTGCAAAAATTTTTCCCCTACTCAGAAATAGATTAACTGTTAAGATTGTGTTAGATATTGCAAGAGCAACTTTTTTTTTGTCTTTTTGCCTCTATAATAACAATTTTTAATCTTTTGTTTTGCTCCATCTGTACTTTTCCATTTGCCTGCTCTGTGGGTATAAAAGACTACAGGACCCCCAACTCAGGGCTCCACTTCTAGTAGAAGTGGGGTCCACACATGCTAATAAACGTCCCAATTTTATCTCTAAATTATGTGTTATACTTGTGGTATTCTCTCGCATTCTATGGTCCAACATTTTGAGTAGCTAGGATTATAGGCATCATCAGCACATCTAGCCTGGTAGTGAGTTTTTAAAAATAGAATTATTGGGGACCAGAGATTTTGCTCAGATGTTCCAGTGCCTGCCTAGCAATTGCAAGGTCCTTGGTTTGATCCCAGTAACCACATATGGCAATACTGGATGTGGTGACTCACACCCATCATCAATCAATACCACATACCACAGTGCTGGGAGAGGTGGCTCACACCTGTCATCCCAGCACTTGGGAGGCAGAGGCAAAACGATTGCTGAGTTTGAGGCTTGCCTGGGCTACATAATGAGTTTAGAGCCAGCCTAAACTACAAAATGAGACCCTGTCTAAAAAAAAAAAGAAGAATTATTAAGACTATTTCTAAAAACAACACCTGGGAAGACACATCTCCATATATATATTAGAAGACTTGGAGCAAGAAGCCATGGGGAATAGAAGCAGGTGCAGTGCCAGCTGGCTTGAATATAGAAACTGTCTCATGAAAACCATATTTTAAATGTAATTCAGTTTATTGGTACATTTTATATAAATATTATGATCACATTCACCATTAAAAATTTGTACCTGTTCTGGGTGTGGTAGCTCAGGCCTGTAATACCAGCATATAGAAGGCAGAGGCAGGAGGATTGCTGTGAGTTTGAGGCTAGCCTGGGCTACATAGAGAATTCAGGGCCAGTATGAACTATAAAGCAAGACCCTGTCTCAAAAAAAACTTAAAAAAATAAATAAAAATAAAAAATTTATACCTGTACATGACATATATTTTTTCTTTTTCTTTTTTTTTTTTGAGACAGGGTCTCACTTTTGTAGTTCAGGCTGGCTCTGAGCTCACTATGTAGCCCAGGCAAGCCTCGAACTCAGCAATCCTCCTGTCTCTGCTTCCCAAGTGCTGGGATTACAGGCGTGAGCTACCACGCCCGGCACTGTGGTATGTGGTATTGATTGCTGGTGGGTGTGAGTCTCCATACCCAGCATTGTATGTACATGACGTATTTTGATTCTCGTTTTCCCCCTTTCTCTGAAGACCCTACCAGTCCCCAATTTCCTATATACAAAAGATTTGTTTCCATGTTTTTTTACTATCAAATTTTTTTCTTTACCTTCTAAATTTTCCCCTACCTTCCCTTTAGATTTTCCCTTTGAACATTTTCTTCCTTTTTCACAATATCTATCTTACATTCTGAACCTCATTTAGTTTCTCATACTAGAGAAACAATAGAGTATTTACACATCTGTGTCCTATTTATTTCACTTATGAATATCTCCTGAAGCTACATCCATTTGAGTATTTGAGTATAAATGACTCAAATTTATCATTCTTTATGGCTAATACTCCATTTTATTTAAAAACAAAAGCACGCTGGACATGGTGGCTCAAGCCTGTAATCCCTGCCCTTGGGAAGCAGGGGCAGGAGAACTGTGGTGAGTTCAAGGCTAGCCTGGGCTATATAGTGAGTTCAGGGTCAGCCTGAACTATAAAACAAGGCCCTATCTCAAAAATCTAAAAAACAGGGCCAGAGATTTAGCTCAGTGGTTCCCGCACCTGTCTAGCAAGTGCAAGGTACCTGGTTTGGTCCAGGTAACCACATACAACAATACTGGGAGTGGTAGCCACACCCACTAGCAATCAGTACCAATACCACAAATGCTGGGTGTGGTGGCTCAAGCCTGTAATCCCAACACTCAGGAGGCAGAGGAAGAGAGGCAGAAGGATTGCTGAGTTTGAGGTTTGCCTGAGCTACATAGTGAGCTGCGGGCCAGCCTGAACTACAAAGCAAGACCCTGTCTCAAAAAAAAAAAAAAAAAAAAAAAAAAAAAAATATATATATATATATATATATATAAATTAAAAAATATAAATATATATATATATAAATCTGTTTAGATATTCTGAAGTGCCTGATGTATGTTAAAAGTAAAGGGAGTAAAACAACACTTTCTTTTTATTCTTTTGTTAAAGTTCATGAAAAATATTTGCTTTGGAGTGACCAAACCTCTCTTCTGTGTAGTACATGTTTACAGACTGGTTCCAGGAGAGGAGATGCAAGCACAAAGAATTCTGTGCCAATGTGTTTATCATTGGTTAGGTCAAAATTCATATTGTATTTTACTTTACTGTATATATATATATAATAGTGCACGTGGTAGAGTTGGTAGTTACTTAAATCTGAGTTGGAGCTGAGAGAATGACAGCAAGGAAGGAAAACCAATAAAATGTGATCAAACATCCTGATCTTGCAACTTCCTCAAAGAGGATCATTGGATCCACTATAGGTTCTCTATATGAGGGGTTATTTGCATGGGGCCAACTATGCATACCAAGGGACTTCAAAACACAATAGATCCTCAAAGCCTGATCAGCATATATTTACATTGTGGTTTGACACTTCTCTTCCTTTGTGGGGGATAAGTGCACTTATCATTACAGTCAAGACAATATAAAACCAAAAATGTCTCAGGCCTAGGTATTTAGCTCAGTGGTTCTGGGATCTGCCTGGCAAGTGCAAGGTCCCAAGTTCAATTTCCAGCACTACATATCACAATGCCAGGTGTGGTGGCTCATGCCTCTAATCCCAGCACACAGGAGGCAGAGGCAGGAGGATTGCTGTGAGTTTGAGGCTACCCTGGGCTACAAAGGGAATTCAGGGCCAGTCTGAACTACAAAGCGAGAGCCTGTCTCAAAAACAAAACAAAACAAAACAAAACACCCAAAAAGTCCCCCTCTTGATGGGGATAGGGTCCCAGGGCATGTAAGAAAGCACTGTTAGCAACAGTCCTCAATCTCTCCCCCAAGTTTTAGGTGCTATTTTTTTTTATTGCATTCTTTATTGGTACAATTTGCATACATCTCACAATCACACATAACATTGGGGAATTTGTACCAATATATGACACAGTCAATTTTCATTTTTACCCATATCCCCACCCACACCTCCCCACCCCCTATATACATGCTCTTTTATTTTTCTTTCAGGATCATATTTATTCCTTCCCCTCATTACATCCCCACATAGGTGCTGAGTATTTAATCCAGGGCCTTATAAATGCAGTGCCAGGCACAACTTGAACCACTAACCCATATCCCCATCCTGCCTCTTACATGTCTTAGAAGAAAGGAATTTAAAGGCTCCCAATACAAAGAAACAGTAAGGAGATGGGAATGTGACATAGATCATGAGTTTGAGGTCAGTCTAGGCAATTCAGTGAGGTTTTTATCTCGAAGTAAAGTAATACTAAAACTGCTTGGGTAGCTAGGAGAACAACATAGCATGTACAAGGCCTTGGGTTCAATCCCCATTACTGAAGACAACTTTAAAAACCCACCTTAAAAAACAAATGGAGCATGGTGGCTCACGCCTGTAATCCCAGCACTTGGGAGGCAGAGACAGGAGGATTGCTGAGTTTGAGGCTTGCCTGGGCTACATAGTGAGCTCAGGACCAGCCTGAACTACAAAGTGAGACCCTGTCTCAAAACAACAACAACAACAACAAAACCTACCTAAAAATACTAAAGGGCTGAGGATGTAGCTCAGTAGTAATGCACTTAGGGAATATAAGGCACTTGGGACATTTAGATTGAATCCTCAGTGAGTGGGGGAAAAATGTAAAGATAGGAAAATACTAATTATTCTGATTATATCTGTACACTATGTGTGTATTGAAATAATTGTAACTCATAGTCTATGGCCATGCCACCCTGAACATGCCTGATCTCATCTGAAATACTATACCTACATAAATTTATAATTATTAGTTGTTAATTAAAAAATCAACAAATGTTTCTTAGTAATTGATTTTCAGGCTGAGATTTGGCACAAGTGGTACTGCACCTACCTTGGAAGCATAAGGGGTGGAGTTTGATCCCTGGTATCACCAAAACAAGAAATTAATTTTCAAAAAAAGTTCCAATTTGGCATAGGGATCACACTATGATCTCTTCCCAGTGAGCCCATTCACCTATGTTAGATTTGTCGCCTATGTTGGATTCTTCATTAGACTAATCCATTTGATAAAGATAGAGCTCTCGTGATCTATTCAGTTCCTTAAACCCCATCAGCTAGTAGCCAAGCCTTCAACTCCATGAAGTTTTTTGGCAAATAGTTTAAATACCAACTGTAACACAAACTAACAAGCAAAATACAAAATAAATAAAAGTCAATAGCACTGGGCTGGGGATTTAGCTCAGTGGTCCAGTGTGTGCCTCATAAATCAAACTATAAGTCTTTATGTATTCACCTTTTCTATTTTCTCACTTTCCACAACCTCTCCCTTATTTCTTGGGCAGACCAACAAAAGTCTATCATTACTTAAGTGGACCTCAAAAGTCCAAGTCCAAAATAATTCGGAAAACTTAAAGCCTGCCTATCTATCTATCTACCTACCTACCTACTTACCTACCTACCTACCTACCTACCTACATATCATGGTCTATGTGGTCTGACTCAGTGCCGTCAATCATGTTGTCAATCATGTCTTAGATCTAATAAGAGGCACACTAGGCCTGGCACAACATTTTAAATTTTGAAACAGTACCCTGAAATGCTCATGCAAAAGCAGAACTAAAAGGAAAACAAGGTATTTTCTTTTTGTTTGTTTTTTGAAAGAGGGTCTTGCTTTGTAGTTCAGGCTGGCCCTTAGTTTACTATGTAGCCCAGGCAAACATCAAACTCACAGCAATCCTCCTACCTCTGCCTCCCAAATGCTGGGATTACAGGCGTAAGCCTCTACGCCTGGAAAGTTTTTTTTTTTTTTTTTAATTCCCTACCCTTAAGCAATTCCCCCTCAGATTTCCCTCCATGTAACTGCTGACTCATGCTCTGTCACAAATAAGATTACTATAAAAACTATATATTTTTTTAATTGAATTCTTTATTGGTACAATTTATATAAAGAAAACTATATTTTTATAAACACAGTCCTGAGACATCTCTCCTTATAGGATTCTGGTTTCTTTCAAGGCTGAGTTATAAAATTATCAATGAGTGATTATCTGTCTTTGTTCTGCTCCTGTAAACACAAGTTTTTCTCTGTTAGGTAGGCCAAACCTCCTTTTGACCAAATATATAAAAAGAGAGCTTTTTATTTGTCTGGGACTTAACCTTTGGACACAAGTTCACTGAGCTAGTGTATACCTAAATAAATCTTCTTTTACCTGTGGTCTCTCTGGTCTCTTAAAATTCTGTAACATTTCCTGGAAACCATGAAAGATTTGGAGATGACACTCATGCTGTCTCCTTTGGCTGCAGGTATGGGTTCCCTGAGCTAGGGGAAGCCTAAGATCCCTGGTGCCACTGGACAAGACTTAAACTTGGAGAGGGAATTGGCCTTCCTGTCCCCTGGCGTCTTCTCCTGTCCGTGCAACGCAACCTGAGGGGCGACAAAAAATTGTGGAAGAGTGCACTATAAGACTGAGGTAAGGTTTTGAGGCCCAGAAATCAAAAGAATCCATCCCACAAGGACAGAAGGGTAGGCTGCCCACCTCCTAGGTTGTACTGAGTAATCTGACTCAGACTTAGTCAGATGAAACCTACAGTCCTGAGCTGAGAATGGAGCAGTGACCCACAGTGAGAGTGGTGTACATCTGAGAATGGTGGAGTGGACCACAGCAAGAGCCATTCACAGTTGGGAACATAGGTGTCAGCCCATACTGATAGTGCCTCATGAAGGGTACATGGGATGTATATAATTGTGTTTGAATGAGCAGAGTGATGTGTGTGAAGTCACTGCTCTCTTAGCATAGAATGTACACACCAAACAAGGGCGGGGTCAGCCTGTCTAGGGACATTCTATAAAAAGCTCGTGGAAGTGTTTCACAAAGGTAGATACATTGTGGGAGTCTAAGTTTGGGCTTATACAAGCTCTCTATTGCCAAGCAGCACCTAAAAATTCCTGTGAGGGAAACATTCTAATCAGTTTGAATGAAAGTAATTGAGAGAGTGATTCATGCTGTAGCAGGAGGAAATGAGAAGGAAAGCATTGAAACTCTCCCTGTTAGAATGTATGTTCAACAACTGTAGAAAGGATACAAAGAGAACAATGCAATAAAGTTGACCCCCAGAGGCTGAGAACGCTTTGAGAAATTGATTTGTCCTTTAATGTGGGATGGCTGGCCAAAGGGACCATATATGGGAAAACATTGGGCATGTACATTGATGACTGGAGACAGAGGATGGACTGGGCAGTCAGATCAGTTTCCTTACATTAACTCATGGCTAAATATAATCCATGCCTGACCGACATGGCAACAACCCTGTCTGGCAGTAGATCACAAAACACTGGAGGCCCAGGCTGAGCCTAAAACAAAAGGAAAAGAGGAATCAATCCAGCTGGCAACCTCAGAGGCAAAAGAGGGGAAAAAAAAAACTCATGAGAAACTAACCCTGCAAGAGCATCCCAATCTAGCCTCCTTTCCTGAGTCTACTCTGCAGGGAAACAGGATCTAGTGATAGCAAGTCCCAGGTATCACCTCAGAGGGAAGATACTGAACCACTGCCACCTCCAATTGGATTGCACTGGAGTCTTGCTGATGCCCTTTAGGGAAACTAGGGGCCCATTCATAATGATAAAGATGACCAAATCCAAGGAGGACAACAGGGCTTCTATGGGAAAATCTCCACACAACTCTAGAGACAGTAACCACTCTTAACCCAGTTGCTTTGTTTCCAGTCTACCTAGAATTCTTTGACTATGTAAAAACTGTGGATAAAGTGTTCATGAATCAGAGCGATCTTATGGATTGCCCCCTTTGGGCCCCAGGTGTTAAATATTTCATGGATGAGAACAGTTTTGTACAAGAAGGAATCCACTGGGCAGGTTATATAGTGGTGATATTGGTATCTGTGTAGTTGCTCAGCCCCTTCCTACTGGAACCTTGGCCCAAAAGGTAGAGTTAATAGCTTTGACAAGGGCCTTTTTCTAGCAGAACTAAAATGTCCACACTAATTCCAACTATGCCTTTGGAATGATACATGTACATGGAGCTATATATAAGGAAAGAGGGCTTGTAACACCTGAGGGAAAAGAGATAAAGTACAAAGAAGAAATTTTACAATTCCTAGATGCCACATGGACCTCCTAAAAGGTGAGTATTATATACTGCAGGTTATACCCATGGAGAGGGTTGGAAGCCCAAAATAAGCAAAAGTTTGGCAGATAAACAAATGGGCTGCTATGATAACATCCCCCTATCCCAGAGCCACTTCTGGAGACCCCAAGCTACTCTTCAAATGAAGAAGCCTTTTTTCCCAGGAATCTAGAAAATATATAGAAAGGATGATGAAAGTTCTCTGATGAGAGCTTGGCCATCCTTAAAGTATTGAGCCCCAAGTTTGTAAAACAATTCCCCTCAGGGTCTCACATGGGAAAAATGGCACTAGGGATGTTACTGCATTGTCATTTCTATGTGTCACAGTTCATGGCCATCACATGAACTGTCCAAATATAAGGTTACTTTTCTTTTAAAATGGGATTTTCTCCTTCAGAGGAAAACAGAAACTGATAGTTTGAATGTAGGGGAATGGAAAAGAAGTCATCTTTGATGTCCAAGCCTGAAAACCAATTGGTGTACCTTGAGAATGATGGATCTCCCATTTAGAACACGAGTTGGGAAGAAAGCCTTATTAGTGAGACAGAGATCTTGTATCATTCTATATTCTCCTGGAGCTTTACTATAGGAAGAATTGTAATATTGAAAGGGGACTGATAAGGCTACAGAAGGCTGTATTTGAGAATTTGTCTTTGAGAAACATGAGGATTTTGTGTGCCTCTGTTTTTGATTGGATACTGCTTTTGGCTAGAAAATCAGTTGGGTTTTTTTTAATCTTATAAGTACTGTCATAACTCAATTTGCCCTACCAGGTATTCCATTATACCATGCAGCAAGATCTACTTGTTGGCCAATTTGGTCAGGGAGACTTGGTTTAATTCCAACAGGTAAAATCCATTTTGATCTCTGCCAGAATTTGAGAATTGCCAACAGTTTTGCTAATAAATCACTTCCTTACCAGTATGTAGGACACTGGGATGTTTAGAAACTCATGGTTAAACATTTGGCTTTCAAAGAGTCATGTCAGAGTGGGAGTAAACAGCAGATTTCCTCAGAGGAAATTGTTATATCACATGGATAGGGTCATCGTGGATACCCTTAGGCTTCCTCAATCATCAGAGCAGGAAATGAGGATTTTTGGCTGGCCTACCCTATCTGGGAGTGGAGATAGCCAATGCTTTAGTGCCATGGGTCAAGCACATTGCCTGCCTCCCCCTCAGAGTGGTGCCCAAGCAGTTAATGGCTCCATGTTCAAACATTTTGCATTTGAAACAAGAATTCTTTACTTGATTATCTATCAGTTTTCCCTTATATGATTTGGTTAAGTTTAAAGGATTGCTAATTGCCACAGCTATAGTGTTAGCCCCTTTCTTTCTTTCCTTCTTTGCTTCTTTGCTTCTTTCCTTCTCTGCTTCTTTCCTTCTCTTTTTCTTTCTTTCTAGAATCTCTTTTCTCTTTTTTTTTCTTTTCTTTTTCTTGTGTGTGTGGTACTGGGGGATTGAATTTGGGCCCTTGTACTTCCAGGGTAGGTGCGGTACCACTTGAGCTAAATCCCTGGCAGCCTTTTACTTTTGATCCTCCTCTGGATCCCAGTTGTTGATCACAGAAAAGGCTGTGTCCTGCCAGATGTGATGGCTCACACCTGTAATCCCAGCACTTGGGAGGCAGAGGCAGGAGGACTGCTGAGTTCAAGGTTTTCCTGGGCTCCATAGTGAGCTCAGGGCCAGCCTGAACTACAAAGTGAGACCCTGTCTCAAAAAAAGAAAAAAAAGAAGGTGTGTCTAGCAATTGAATCATAGGTGTCTGTGGACCCATCTGAAGTTTTGTAATTTATGCCAACAAGTGAAATGATGTACCATCTATAACTGGATGTGGTGGCTCATGCTTATAACAGCACTCAGGAGGAAGAGGCAGGAGGAGTGCTGAGTTCAAGGCTTGCCTGGGCTCCATAGTGAGCTCAGAGCCAGCCTGAACTACAAAGTGAATCCTGTCACAAAGCAAAACAAAACAACAAAACAAAACAAAACAAAGCAACAGTACCTCTCTCTCTGTTTCTACATTTATAAGAGGTTTATGCTAATTTACTACAGAAGACAACTGTATGGAGCAACTGCACCTGACACTTTATCATAATTAACAGATTTTGTTTAGATGTGTGCTTTTGTTCCAATGGTAAATGCAGTTATCATATTAGACATGGTTTTTAGTCACTCAATAGTATTATAGTCCCAGTTTGGTTCTATTGAAGGAAGAATAGCCTCTCAAGGGTAGTTTCCTTCTTAAAGCATATTGCTCTTATGCTCATAGTTCCTAATGTGTCGTAGGATTCTTTGTCTTTCATTTGGAGCATAACAAGTAGCCAAGAGAAATTTGACACTGACCTTCTGTTTTAAGCAGAAAAGATTTAACAGCTCATAATTTAAATTATCATCCCATACTCATCTCTTTGTTTCCTAGTTCATAATGAATCCAAGCCATATTACAATAGTTGATAAGCTGTTCCTTTTTTAGACTGGCATAATCAAACCTTCTCACTTATTGAGGACTTGGCCTAGTGACAAAGTGTATATGTTAAGTGTGGTCCAGGATGTTTCTCATGGCTTGTCTTGCAGCATATATAGACAAGGAGGTCTCACTTCCTTAAGATGAAGTCCCATGCAGAAGGAGGAAACCCAATTTAAGCCCATAAAGCATCCTTTGTGAAACTCAAGTATTTAATAGGCAGACATCTCTGTCCAAAATTAGGATGATGCCATTGTCTTGCATGGAAGTAAGCAAATATGATGGATTTTCCATATTATGATCCACTGACTCTTTAGAAAGAAGGGCATTGAGCTACTAAATGGCTTTACTTAGACTTTTGAAGTCATACTGATGGGAGCAAGGCTTAGCTCCCAACCTGAAACACAAGTTTAAGGTCTTTAAATATCAAAGAATGAATTTTAGGAATAGTGGAGGTTTACATAGGAAAATTTTATTGAGAAAGAAAGCTTCTGCTTAAGAGAGGCAGAAGTGGGGACCTGGAAAGGTGGGTAACCCCGAGTCACTTTTTCCAGGGGAAATTTATGAACCAAAATCATGAGATGGGATAGGCTCAAAATAGGGGGCTGCCAATAAAATTCAAGGAGTTGGACAGACTACAATTAACCAATGAGAGCAGTGGGGCTTCCAGTAAGATTTAAAAAAAGTAGGGCCAGAGATTTAGCTCAGTGGTTCTGGTGCCTGCCTTGCAAGTGCAAGGTCCTGAGTTCGGTTCCAGTAACCACATACAATGCTGGGTGTAGTGACTCACGCCCACCAGCAATCAATACCACATAGCACAGTGCCGGGTGTGGTGGCTCACGTTTGTAATCCCAGCACTCGGGAGGCAGAGGCAGGAGGATTGCTGAGTTGGAAGCTTGCCTGGGCTACATAGTGAGCTCAGGGCCAGCCTGAACTACAAAGTGAAACCCTGTCTCAAATAAAAAAAAGAAAGATTTAAAAGAAGTGGACAACCATAATTAACCAATGGGGTTACAACAAATACAGTTGTTTAAATGGGGTCCAATGAGGAATCAAGTTGTATAAGGTCTTTCTTCTCAGGAGACTCCTTTAGGTAGTCCAAAGTCCTGGCTCTCTGTCTAGGGAATTTGCAATCCCTGCATTCCCAGGAAGGGGGGTAGATCTGGATCTTGACCCTCCATCCTGGGAGGATGAGGTCTGTTGTCAAGACTGTCTGGGACTGTAGTTTTTCACCAATGACGTTGACCTTTGTAAGGATCATCTTTCTTTTTTTTTTTTTCTTTCTTTCTTTCTTTTTTTTTTTTTTGTGGCACCAGGGATCAAACTTGGGCCCTTGTACGTCCAAGGTTGGTGCCATACCACTGGAGCTAAATCCCCAGCCTGGATCATCTTTCTGGCAAATCTTTCAAGAGCCAGTCCTATCTATCTGCCTACCATATGTCAAGCTAGCTTTTTATCTATAATACTATGAGGTCATGGTAGAGCCTCCCCTTACATTGGTACTTCCTTAGCCACATTATGCCACTTCATAGCCAAGCTTAAGTAGGTGGAGCCTCTTGGGAAATAATACCTCTTGCATTTACCCTGATAATGAAAACTCTGATGATTTGTTTAAGGCAGTAGAGATGGAAACTTAAAAAAAAAATAACCTTACAAAATTTAAAATTAAGGATGGCTCTGTTTATTTATGTTCACATTCACTTGAATTAAGCTTTATTGGCTGTTCTTTTGTTCTGTGCAGGCTATCAGGCACATATATATATATATATATAAATTACCTGAATTTTGTTAGAAGAAACAAGAAAGGAATCTGGCCCAATTCAAAAGAAAACAGGGCCAGAGATTTAGTTCAGTGGTTCCAGTGCATGCCTCGCAAGTGCAAGGTCCTGAGTTCAATCCCAGTAACCACATACAGTGCTGGGCATGGTGACTCACGCCCACCAGCAATCAATACCATATACCACAGTGCCCGGTGTGGTGGCTCACATTAGTAATCCCAGCACTCGGGAGGCAGAGACAGGAGGATTGCTGAGTTCAAGGTTTGCCTGGGCTACATAATGAGTTCAGGGCCAGCCTGAACTACAAAGTAAGACCCTGTCTCAAAAAAAAAAAGAAAAGGGCCGGAGGATTAGCTCAGTGGTTCCGGTGCCTGCCTCGCAAGCACAAGGTCCTGAGTTCGATCCCCGGTAACCACATACAATGCTGGGCGTGGAGACTCACGCCCACCACCAATCAATACCACATGCCACAGTGCCGGGCGTGGTGGCTCACGCCTGTAATCCCAGCACTCGGGAGGCAGAGACAGGAGGATTGCTGAGTTCTTGGCGGCTTGCCTAGGCACCATAGTGAGCTCAGGGCCAGCCTGAACTACAAAGTGAGAACCTGTCTCAAAAAGAAAAAAAGAAAAGAAAAAGATTATGACAAATATAGTTGCATAGGTATTGTTGCTCAGATGGGGATCCAATGGGGAAGCAAGCATACAAGATTTTCAGTCAGGGACCTTTCCAGATAAGATCTTGATCTTGCCCAGGTGATTGATGCCTATTTAGAATATCAATCACTGTTATCAATCCTTAGAAGAAGCAAGCAGGCCTGGTAGTTCCTCTTTTGCAATGCTGGCCTTCAGTGGATGTGTTTTGATTGTCCTTCAAATTGGCTCCAGCCCTAAATGCCTGCAAGATACCTAGTTAACCTATCTACAATATGAGGACAAAAAGAACACCAAGCTCTTTCTGGCTACTTTACTAGTTCCAATGGGGTGACTAGAAATGGGGTGGGAGGAGAAAGAACAGGACACATAAACCCAGGTGGGTTGGTGGGTCTGTGGGTCTTCTGCAGCTGGGAAAAGAAAACAAAATAAAACAGAGGCCACACAACCCCCCATCCCTTCTACATAGTGAGAGAAGCAGGGAATAGTTTTATGAGTAAAGTCTCCTGAATTTCTTGCCTAGGAAAGACAGAGAGAGAGAGAGAGAGAGAGTGAGAGAGCGAGAGAGAGACATACAGAGATATACACAGAGATAGAAAGATAAGAGAGAGAAGGAGGTAGTGAGAGAGGAAGAGAGAGAGGCAGAGGCAGAGACAGAGACAAAGGAAACATGCCCAAAGCCCAAAGATCCCTTACTACAACCTGAGGATCTTTACCAGTTCTCTTGGCTGGCTTGCCAATTATATTACTGGGTTTTGGGTTGCTAAAGTCTCATTTTAGAGGTGATTTCTAGGTCCTTTCTGTTCCAGGCAAAGAACTGAATGAAACAAGAATAAATGGTGGCAAAATTTTACATTTATTAAAGGTAGGGGGAAAAAAAGGGTAGAGGAAGAAGAGGCTCTGCAGAGTGACTTTGGGCTGAATAAAAAGGGAAGGAAGGAGGAGGAAAAAATAAAAATGAAAAAATGCACCCTACAGTGTTGGGTGAGCTATTATGAAGAGGCACAATAGTGAACACTTATTTGTGCTGGCATCAAGTCTTTGTCATCCTGTGAGAAAACCACTCAAGGTCCAGGGATTTAGCTCAGTGGTTCCTCTGCCTGGCAAGCACAAGGTCCGGAGTTTGATCCCCAGTACCACATACCATGGTTCCGGCCATTGTGTAATCATCTCTGTAATCCCAGTACTTGGGAAGGTAGAGGCAGGGTTGCTGTGAGTTCCAGGCTACGCTGGACTACATAGTGAGTTCAGGGCCAGCCTGGACTACAAAGGGAGACCCTGTACAAAACAAAACAAAACCCCCAGAAACCCTGCTTAAGTTTTCATGAGAATTGCATATGTATGATTTTTGGAACCATTCTCTACATTTGCTCTGGAATCTTGTCATGGTTTCTATGTTAGTTACTTTTCTCTCATTGCTGAGACGAAATACCCAATAACCAAAGTTAAAGGGGGAGACATTTATTTGGTTTACAGTTTGTAGAGATTTCAGTCATAGTTGGCTAGCTCTAAGACATGGATGACAGTTTTCACAGAGGAGAAACAAATGCAACAAGAGAAAGTTTAATAGCATCTTTCTGCCCCTTTTATCTTATTTAGACCACAGGGATTAGGGTGGTACCAAACTGATGACTCACATGTAGTGGTTTTGTAAGCACATGCTTTTAACGCCAGTGTCACACATTCCAGATTCAGTTTCCTCTGATAAAATCCTACCTCGTCTGCATGAGGCTTTGGGGGGACATCTATACCCGAACCTGTTAGATCTCCAATGGCAGCCAACAATCATGCCGCACACCAAGCAGCCCGACAGGAGGTTTTATTTAAGGGGGAAAAAGTGGCTCCTGCACAGGAGAAGGGGCAGAAGCAGAAGCAGACCAAAGGAAGGGATGGTCTTATATAATCTTGGGTTCAGGGAACCTATGTAAGGGCCAGAGTGAGGTAGCTTTTAACCTATCACAAACCACATTGCTTTCCAAGTTTTTTCTTCTTGCAGGAGCTCAGTGGGGTGGAGCTACAGGGAGGTGAAGGAGTAAGAAGGACCATAAATAAAATAGAGGGCCATAACCCTATCAGAACCATAGCACCTTCTTTCCATGTAGTTTTAGTGCTATCTTCCTGTGTCAGTAGAATCACCATGGAATTTGAGGCCAAGCCTGTGTGACACAGTGAGTTCAAGGATAGCTTAAACTAGATAGTAAGAATACATACACACTCAAAATTATTTTTAAAATTTCTTTTTGCACAGAATATAACCTGGGGCCCTTCTCTTTCAGTTGCAGAACAATTCAGCCATTCCATTTTTACTTGCAAATGGTCCTCTTTCACCTGTGAGTACATCACCTTTTCATCTATAAATGGGCATTTTTCCCTGTGAATGAATCATGTCTTTCTCTGGGTGGGCTATCCTCCCCCTCAAAGTAGAATGACAAACTCCACAAATTCCCCCCAAGAAGAACACTTAAATATTCCCAGCTCCAAACTGTAACACAAAACACCTCTTCACCTTATTTTCTGAAGTCTATTTCTTTAAATGTGTGCTTTAAAATTTCTTTCTAATTTTATATATATATATATTCTTCTGATAAACTCTTCTTATGCTTCATATTGATTATATAGGGGAAATAATATAATTCCTAACCTGGTAGATGTCAGATATGCTGCATTTGTGTTCCCCAAAATTGAAGAATGAATTCTAGGAACCATGGAGTTTAAGAATAGGAAAAATTTATTTAGAGGAAAAATAGCTTCTGTCTGAAAGAAACAGAAGAGAGATCAAAAAATGGATTGCCAGGGGCTCCATTTTTCAGGGTCTTTTTATGGAACAAGGCCATGAGGTGAGGGAGATACAAAAAGAGGACAAAACTATAGTAAATGAATGAGATCCAAAGGAAATTCACAAGGCAGGTAAGAGGTGAAACAAAACCATATTATCACCCAATAAGATTATAAGTACAGTCACCAGGTAATATTCATTAAGTGGGGGTCAAATGGGAAAACAAGTCATGTAGCAAGCATATATAGAATGAAAAAGAATTTCTGGAAAGAAAATGGGCTAGGAGTTTTTTTGGTCCCTATTTAAGGTGATTGATTCCTATTTAGAATATCAATCACTGATATTCATCTTTAGGGGAAGTGGGTAAGTATAATACTTTTTCTTATAATGTTAGTCTTTAGTAAATGTGCTTCAATTATTTTCTTATTTAAATTGAGTTTATTAGTACATTTTAGGTATACATTATAATCACATTCATCATTGAGAATTTGTACCCGTATATGATGTATCTTTTTGTTGTTGTTGTTGAGACAGGATCTCGTTTTGCAGTTCAGGCTGGCCCTTAACTCATTATGTAGCCCAGGCAAGCCTCGAACTTAGCAATCCTCCTGTCTGTGCCTCCCAAGTGCTGGGATTACAGACATGAGCCACCACGCCTGGCACTGCATGATGTATTTTGGGTCGTATTTTTTTCTCATTCCCCTCCAACTTTTAGCCTTCCATTCCCTTCAACCTCTTCACTCCTCCATATGTATAAGTTTTGTTTCCATTTTTTCCTTCTTACCTTTAAATTTTTTCTTGCCCTTCCTCTGCCCCCCTCCCTAGTTACCCTTACCCTTTAAACATTTTCTCCCTATTTCACAATACTTAATATACATTTTGGTCCTCATTTACATCTTCTGTTTCTCACACTAGTATTTACATGTGTGTCCTATTTATTTCACTTATGAGTATGGCCTCAAAGTGTATCCATTTAGCTATAAGTGTCTCAAGTTTAGCTTTCTTTATGGCTGAGAGGTATTCCATTTTATAAAAATTACATCTTTATTCACTTACCATTTGATGGGTTTTTGGCCTGTTTCCAAGATTATTACAAACTGTGCTGCTAATAAACATGGATGCACATATATCAATGTGATGTGATGCTTTTAATTCTTTTGGTAAGATAACCAGTAGGGAAATAACTCAGAGCAATCCTCCTGCCTTTCTGCCTTGGTCTAGCCCTGTCCAACTGTCTTATAATATTTTATAATTTAACAGTCTCTATAATGCCAATTATTTTATCCCCTGGCTAGGTATATAGGCCTAATCATTCCTTTATACCGTGAGGCCTGGCCTTCAACAAATGTGCTTTCAGCCAGAGTTTTAATGTACACTAACCCGCTCTGGGAACTACCCCTGTCTGGCTATCTGAAATATTTCTACCTATCTTAGCTGTCTCTAATACTGACACATCCTGAAACTTCATTTTCTGTGATGAGAGGCACAAAAAAATCTACAGATTTATTCTGTTGATAGGGTAAATTGTAGGGATAAAAAACCATAAGTAGGGAAATGAGACATATCCCCAGAAATGAGTTAGGACAAACAGCTACATAGGTCTCACCACCTGCAAATAAAAGTTGACAGGGGGACTGGGGATTTAGCTCAAGTGGTATCATGACAACCTTGGACACATAGGGCCCAAGTTTGATCCCTGGTACCGCAAAAAAAAAAAAATTAAAAAGTTGACAGCCTATGGTCACATTTGCTCTGTATGTTGTGCCCTGCAAAGTTTATTTTGCAAAAATTAGAAGAATAAAAACCCAATACCCAATCCCACAATGTGGAAACTCCCCCAAAACCCTTCCTCATCCTCCCTACTAATGAGCAAATCAATCAAAGAGTACTGTCTGTCTAACGATGGGATAGGCCTTCACCTCAAGAATACCCATAAGAGTGGGTCTGTTTTGAGGACCTCTGCCTGTGTCTCTAAAAAAAAGACAGCTATACTCTTGCATACTTGCTTTATGAAAGCACAAACTCTGCTTCCATGCTTTCAATGTCTGTCTTGCTCTTCCACAACCTTCTTCATTGTTGGGAGAGCCAGGCCTGCATTTCCTGGATGTGATAAAATTGTGTTTTTTATTTTAGCTACAGTAACTGAAGGAATTAGACCACTACCATTTCAGCTAGATCACAACTAGTTCAAGCCTCAAGAATTATGAAAAAACAAACAAACAAACAAAAAAGAATTATGGGCCCCTGTTAAGAATTGGTAATGAGGGCCTGGGTATTTAGCTTAGTGGTTCCGGTGTCTGCCTTGCAAGCAGAAAATCCCGAGTTCGATCCCTGGTAACCACATACCACAATGCCAAGCACGGTGGCTCACACCTGTAATCCCAGAATTTGGGAGGCAGAGGCAGGAGGATTGCTGTGAGGCTTGCCTGGGCTACATAGTGAGCTCAGGACCAGCCTGAACTACAAAGGGAGACCCTGTCTCAAAAAAAAAAAAAGGTAATGAGGAAGTTAGAACTGCTTCTCCCACAAGATGACCAAGATTTAAGAGCCCTTCTTAAAGAAAGTGATTAGCTCTAGCAGATAAATGCAAACACAGCAGCCCAGTGGTCAAAGGTCACAAAGCAATCCCAACTCAAGATAGTTGCTATCTTTTCTTATAACTCTATAAAACTCCATGGCCTGTAAGTGATGGTGCCATTCTTGTCTAGTACCAGATGGTCTCTCTCAAGCTTTAATCCCAGTAAACCCTGTTCTCTACTGTGGACTTTGCCTAGCTTCATTCTTTCATAATGGGAACCTCCCCAGGCCCTCTGATGGGATACTTCGCAGTGCCTGGCAATGACCTGAAAGTTTTAAAGTGACAAATGATATAAAATGGTCACTTTGTTCTGTTTTCAGTTACCTGTTGGGTGCTGTAGTCCATGTGACATGTAATGGTTCATGGCAAAAATGGCTTTTAAGACCCTGTCTTAGAAATAAATACAAATCATGGTTTAATGACCAATAGTGATATACAGGGGAAATAGATGGGACTCCCATACCTGGTAGATATTTGAAATATGAGTTCATGTTCTCTAAAATTGTTGAATTCTAGGAACAGTGGAAGTTAAGAATAAGAAAAAATTTATTGAAACAATGATAGTTTCTCTTTAAGAGTAATAGAAAAGCAACCAGAAAATGCATTGCCCGGGGTCCCTGTTTCCAGGAGGTTTTTATGGAGTAAAGCCACGAAGTGAGGTGGGTTCAAGGCAAGACAGAATTATAGTAAATCAAAAGGTGGACATGAACTATGATCAATCCATAATAAATTCTAACTAATTTAGCTATTTGCAATACTAGGAAATGGCTCAGGATTTTGTCTTCATTTTGTGTGTGTGTGTGTGTGTGTGTGTGTGTGTATGCATGAGACAGAGTGATAGGCTGACTGATGACAGACTTATAGACAGACAGACTCAAGACTGGCCTTGAACTCTTTGTGACCCTCTTGCCTCAGTCTCCTGAGTACGGGGATTATGGGTATATGCTATTCCATATAGCTGTTCCACCTATGGCCCTTTTACATCCCACTGGCCACCCTAACTATATCTGATGAAGCCAGAAGATAGGGAAAGTTAGATAAGAGACAGGCCCTGAATAGTTAATTTAAAATAAACCCAAAATTGGGGCCTGAGTAAGTTAACATGCCAGCCGCTCAAACAGAGTATCAGGGCCTAATGAAGTGCAAGAGACAAAAAACAGATGCTTAAACAAGTGGGAAAGTCTTTGGAGGAAGTAAAATGCAAATGAAACAGTTGAACTTTAACTTCAAATGCTCTGCCTTCAGATAGGTGAGCACTTCAGGAACTCAAATGCCTTTAGTTCAAAATAATTCTTAATTCATCTGGGTGTTGGGGCAAACATGTATAATTCTAGCACTCTGGAGACTGAGGCAGGAGGAGGATTACTGAGTTTGAGACCAGTTGGTAATTTTGTAATTCAGTGAGACTTTATCTCAAAATAAAAATTATAACAAAAAAGCTCTGGGATTGTAGCTCAGTGCAAAGGTCCTGGGTTCAGTGGTAATAAAAAAAAAGAAAAAATGAATCAGTTTAATACAAATAGAAACCATGAAGAAGTCAGTCACTTCCATCCATTTAATTCAAAATAGTGCCCTACAGGCATTTTTCCTTTCATTGTACTAAGGCATGTAGAAAATAACAAAAACACAGGAAATCTCTGATGCTCTAGAAAAAGTACATGTGTATTCAATGTGTATTCAAGGTAGTCTCCTAGTCTGACATCACCTTTACCATACTCCCTAAGATAACTCAGCACTCTCTTGATATAGGAGAAATGATAACTCCTAACCTGCTAGATGTCAGATACATGGAGTTCATGTTCTTCATAACTGAAGATTGAATTGTAAGGAACAATGGAAGTGAAGAATAGGAAGACCTTATTGAGAGTGATAGCTCCTGAGAGACAGGAGAGGACCTGAAAGTGAGTTGCCAATGAGCCCACTGTTAGGGTTTCTTTTTAGACATCATGCAGATGAGGTGGGGCTTTTTTTTTTCAGAGGTAGTTGAATCTGGAAAGTGTGGATACTGGGGGAAATGGGTATAATGACTAGGCCACTACTATGAGTGATTAGTTTGGCACTGGCCAAATCCCAGTAGTGTGAATATGGTCAAATGGGTAGTCAGAAACTATTAAAACCTCTTGTTACCTCAGGCACCTGTGTGCACTATGTTGTTTCTCCTCTGTGATGCTTGTTTGCCATCTCAGCCTGGAAGTCAGCTGATTATGGACTGAGACCTCTATAAACTGTAGGCCAAATAAACTTGCCTTTCTATGTTGGGTGTCAGGTGTTTTGTCATAGCAGTGAGAGAAAATTAACTGATACACCCATGACTCAGAGGAAGTGTTTTTTGTTTTTTGTTTTTTTTTGGTGGTACTGGGGATCGATCTCGGGCCCTTGTACTTCCAAGGTAAGTGTGGTACCACTTGAGCTAAATCCCCAGCTCAGAGGAAGTTTTATAGAGCAAAATCATAAGGTGGGTACAATATGGGTCAAAATTATGATCAATCAATAAGATTACAAATATATCTGCCTAGGTAATATTGATCCAGTGGTGAAGTGAGTCACATAGCTAGGATAAATAGAAAGAACAAAGAACTTCTCAGGAAGGTGATGGATCTGGGAGTCTTGATCACCCACTGAGACAATTGATGTCTATCTAGACATTATTATATCGGTGTTATTATCGTGAAAATTGTAAATAAGACAGTTAAGCTCTAAATAATGACTTTCTTAAGCAAATCCAGGAGGAAGAACTGAATGCAAAAGATCTGTGGAACAGAGTAAACTTTATTTAATGCTAGTGGGTCAGCCTGCCCTCAAGCACTGAAGTGACAGACCCTGTCTTAATGCAAGATGGGGTTAGTTTTACTTTTAAGAAGGATGGGATTATAGAGCTAGAA
>PVIC010019193.1:0-30821 GCA_004025085.1 Thryonomys swinderianus | reverse complement strand
TGTGGGAATGTGATGAGGGGAAGGAATAAATATGATACAGAAAGAAAATAGAAGAGCATGTATAAAGGGGGGAGGAGGGGGGAGTGGGTAGGGATATGGGTAAAAATGAGAATTAACTTGTGGCATATACTGGTACAAATTTCCCAATGTTATATGTGATTTTGAGATGTATATAAATTGTACCAATAAAGAATTCAATTAAAAAAAATTTTTTTTTTAACAAAAGCAGTTGTAGGTGAAGTGATTATTTGTGTAAGTTTTTAGGTACATTTTTGAAGTTGAACCATGATAGTTTTGTTATCTATATTAATTTAGGGAAGAACTCAGACATTTCTAGTTTAGTTTATTTGGTTTAGTGGCTCAGTATTGGTCAGGACTTGTTAAATTTAGTGTATTATTTTAAGTACCAAGACAGCAAAGTATGTTAAAAGGAGAATTGTATTGTAAAAATGAAAAATTCAGTGTATAATTGTTTCAAAATTATAATTGTTTTCAAATTATAATTTTTATAAAAAATAATTTATGATAAAAATAGTTCAAGCAGCTTGCCAGAAGATATACATCAAAAAATTTTCCCATCTACCTCAGTTGTAGACTCTTTGCAAGTTATCTTAAAAGATCTTCAAAAGTTAGTCCACACAACTATAAGTATGTATATATATTAAAAATTATACACATAGAAGCTTTATAAGCCATTTATATTGTTTTGTTTTTGAGACCAAGTTCCATTGTGTTGGAGTTAGGAAGGATTATATGGGTTTTGTTGTTTTTTTGTACTGGCAATCGAACTCAGGGCCTCCTGCTTGCCAGGCAGGCGCTGTGCTGCTGAGCTACATTCCCTGTTCAGGAAGGATTTTGTGTTGCAGGTAACTCCGAACTATGTTTTGATTGTGTTTTGCTTTTGCGGATTTAGGAATCCAGCCCAAGGCTTAGTGTGTGCTTACTGAGCCAGGTTGGAAGTCTTTCATGTATTTTATCAAGGGAACAGTGTTTGAAAAATATGAAGGTGTGAATGTGATAGGATTGGGGTTTGCATGACCCAAGGATAACATGCAAAGGAGGCCTTGCCTAATAGTTTAGCACTCAATAAATATGTCAGCTACATGGATGAGTCAGACAATGAATAGTATATCTACACCAGGTTCTTCTATATCTGACCCAGGGAAATAAAATTCCTTTCTTTGGGAAAGTGTATTCTAAATGTCAGCTTAAAAATCAATCTTTGGAACACAGTCCTTGTGTACACTGGGGAAGACATATTCAGAATTCAATGTAAATTCCTAGAGATTTTCCCTTCTGGATAGTTTACCCCAGGGATTTTTTTCTCCTGATGAGTTACACAAGGAACAGTGTCTTTTTCGTCTTGGAATTAAGTAGCAAAATGTAATGACTGCCAGACATGAAAAGAAAATTATCTAATTCAATATTTCTTTTCACTGAGATGGAAATAGTGCTTACCCGCTTTCATCGTTTGGTTCAGAAGTTCATTTTTTTCACCTAAGCCAGTGGTCTTAACGTGGGAATATGTACCTCTGAGGGTACATAGAAAAATTATTTTGAAATATAGGGAGAAAATATCAGCATTTTTATTTATGCTGCTGTTAATGCCATTGCATTATCTGTATTTGAGATACACACAAAACATACATATACACATGTACATACATGCATTCATTGGTCACAACACGTGTGTACACAGAAAATGAGTCTATGTGCTCCTTCCTCTCCCTTTTCTGTTTTCCTCGGCATGTATTATCAGAAAGGTTTGATAACTATTGTTTGAGTTGTTAGTGTAAAATGCTTCCAAAGGGACCTGAAAGTTTAAAATCATGTCTGGGTTTTAAAAAGAATACGTCTCATTTAATGCCAGCTTAAAAGAAATACCTTAATGAAATAAACAATGCAGTATAATTCACGTTTAATAATCAATGTATATTCATGGGTATTGTAGATTGTTAACAATGAAATGGTTTTCAGAGAATAGTCCAAATTACATTTTCTTAGTGAAATGATAATGATGCCCATGAACGTCTTCTCTACCAGCCCCCTATCTGATATTACCTCCTAAATTGGATGAACATCCATACCCAAGAGGTCCTGTCAGAGGGCCCTGGCTTCCCTGGTGCTGTTCTTTGATACAACACTGACATCTAGAGTCAGTTGTAACTCATTTGTTCTGAGATTTTTCTCCATTTAACCTTCTGCTTTGGATTTTCTGTATTGTGGCACATTATTTACTTTCTTTTTTTCTTTATTGCTTTTTAATCCTTCCTTTTTATTTGTATATGTTTGTGTACATAATAAATATATTCATTTTTGGGAACTGGTGTATATTCATACAGAGTGTGCATACTTTTAGTTCCCCTTCTTCTCCTCCCTCCCATGCTGGTCTCAGTTCCACCCTCACTTTTGTTGGTAACACGATCGAAGCTACTCTGCCTATCCTGGCAGCAGTATCTACCATACCATTGTATTATTATAATACCAAAAGAAATAATTTTTACTCCATGGTACATTTCAAAATGAATTTCTCAAATGCAAATATTGGGATTTCCCACTCTCCCTTTTCTCTTGCTCATTCTAATTGTTCCATCATATAAAAAGTATTTCCTCCATTTAAGATTGAGGCATATGATTTGACTTCCAGTCTTCTTTAGGGTAGCATCCATTGCAAAACTTCTTATGTTGAACAAAACAAATAGGATATGTAGTATAAAAGTTTTTGAAAATGTTAGGCTGAAGTGTTTTGAAAATGTTTAGCCATTTAGAATTTTCTTGGCAATTTAGGAAAATATTTTTCAGTTGCATTGTGTTGGATATTTGGATTTTAAAAACTTCAGTTAGTTGTAGCTTCCTTATTCTGACATCTTTTTTCTGCAGCCAACTAGTTTCTTTTCCATTTACCTTTGATTGTTTTTTAGAGAGATGATTGATGTGTGGTCCATTCACATCACTCCTCATAGCTTCAGCAGTTGGGTTTTCAGTAACTTAATTGAAAATTAAGAAGTATCTATGGTCTCTCATAGTTGGAAAGTGCTCTTCTGTTTTCATAAGTGCTGTCTTTCTCCTGCAATGATAGTGAGCCGTGTTTATGGTTATATAACCAATGATGCCATCCTGCAAGTAACATATAAGCTACTTTGCTGTTTTGCATACTGATTTCTGACTAGTAACCCTAAATGGTCAGGTTACCATTTTCCTTTTATTTAGAGTAGGATATGGGAACAGAAAAAAATCATCTTCTTGTCTAGAGGCCATTGTCCAAACTCTGGTCAGGGATTTTACAGTTATTTCTAGGCCTTTCTTCAGGCCGTTTACTTTTGCCCATTGAGACTCCCCAGCTTCAATATGAAATAGTGTGAACAGGCGTTAGTAATTACTCAGTGACACCTTAGGTACCTGGCTGTACCTGGGTCATTGTCCACTATCCAGCACACTGGGTTGGTGTATGTGCACCGAAGGAGGAAATGACTATTTGTATGGTACTTTTTGGCATGCAATTCTTTTTTTTTTGAAACAGGGTCTCGCTTTGTAGTTCAGGCTGGTCCTGAGCTCACTATGTAGCCCAGTCAAGCCTTGAACTCAGCAATCCTCCTGTCTCTGCCTCCCGAGTGCTGGGATTACAGGAGTGAGCCACCATGCCTGGCACTGTGGTATGTGGTATTGATTGCTGGTGGGCGTGAGTCACCACACCCAGCATTGTATGTGGTGACCGGGATGGAACTCAGGACCGTGTGCTTGCGAGGCAGGCGCTGGAACCACTGAGCTAAATCTCCGGCCCATGGCATGCAATTCTTTTTAAAAAGATAGATCAGAGTATACTTCATAATTGCTGGCCTGTTGGATTTTCTCTCTTGGATGGAGTTTAAGAATAAAATATTGTTATTAATATATAAGTTCATTATATTATGTGCACTTTAATATAAATCTGAGCAGTTTGATCATATATCATGGAAACAGCATACTAGTTTTAAGTAACACCCCTTAAGGGAACACTGTCAGACTGTATTATAGGGAATATAAATGTATTCATCTTATCACATCAACCCCAATCCTGAAGAAATATTCATTTTTATATGATTAGTTGAATCTTTTGTAATGTGAATGTTTATATTGTAGAACCCAGTGTTTCTCACATTGTTAGGTAAGTCTGTCAGTCAGCTCTTGTGAGTTTACTTTTTGCCTTATGGATAATGAGAATTTTTTAATAATATGATTCACAAGTGTGTGCAGCATCAATGCAATGTCTGTTCTGTGTAAAGATAGTAAAAAAAATGTAACTTCTGTCCCATGGAAAGTCGTATTGGCTCTAAAAATGTTGCTTGTGTTCATGTGTTTCTGAAACTTTGCAGGTTACTAAGATGTAGCCTGGGGCTCTTTAATATTATATCCAATGTCCTTTGTTGTACATGTATCAAAACAGGTTTTATATAAAAATGCATTGTATGTGAAAGCCTTCAGGCTTTTCTGAGGGAAGACATTTATTACCAGCTCAGTTGTCTGCTTAGTCTTTTCCATGAAGGGCACTTTATGTCTGTATTACATCTTTTGGTATTTTACACTCACAGATTGTTGTCTTGTTTCCACATATCTCTTCTGGTATAGTTCTTGAGCAATTTCCTGAAAGATACGCCGAGCACTTCTTTTCTGTAAATACACATGAGAAGATTTGTGTGTTGTGGGAGCATTGGCAATGATTGCTACACATCCTCAGGACTTTTTATTGCTACGAGTCCCAGAAACTACCCCAGCGCCCCTCCACGTGCAGCTCGCTCTTCTGTGCTCCAAGAACATGAAGTAGAATTTATGGTGGTGAGCTGTCAGGACAGCCCATTGTTCGGACATCATCCTTGAGGTTCTCAGTGGAAGGAAACGTTAATATAGCATCTGTGTTTTAGCGTTACCATGATGTTCTTTGTTTCTTAAAATAGGTAGGATTTAAAACAATTATAGCCAGTTAAAATTTTACAAACATTTTACAAGTGTTGGTCTGTACCTTTTGTGAATCTTCTTTTGTTTCTTTGTTTCTTAGAGCATTAGATTTTGACTGCCAAGAAGAAAAGGAAAGTATAACCATTTTATGCTCTCACTACAAACGCGATAGAGGCCTCATTCAGTAAGATTAACTCAATATTGAAATGATACACAATAAGAGTTAATAATGTTCATATTTCCAAGATGCTTTTACTTCATTAGTAAATGAGTTTAGCCATGCAAACTAATGTTTATTGTAGAATTTATAATAATTTTGATACACATACCCCCTCTCACAGCACATGTATAGCCAAAAGATGCTCTTTTTTCAATAATTGTAGCGCCTTCTGAATATTTTAAGGCAGTTTCTAATGTCTGTTAACCCACGCAGATCATTCTTGGGCTCTCTTAGATGACTGTAGCACTGCCTCCCCATCACTTTCCTGTTCCCTCCAGCAGGATGCAGGCCTAGAAGGTGGTGTCTGAACCCCCGCATCCCTGGGCGTAAAAAGAAAGCACTGTGAGCTGTGGACTCTAGTCAGTGATTCCGGGATAAAATATGTGCCTTGACCGCTGTCCCCTGTAGGGGGAAGGCGAGCTGTTTCTGAGGCTCCCAGCTTGTGGAGGGACAGGCTGATATGATTTTCCCCACCACAGTCACGGCTATGCATTCAGTGGCAAAGTGTTTCACTCACTCTGGAGAGAAGCCCGAAGGTCACCCCCACGCCGGTGATGTAGATGGAGAGCAGCACTAGGAGTGCTATGAGGACACCCTGCAGCTCTCTGCTCAGAGGATCACTCTCTTCATTACGGAAACAGAAAGAAACAGTCACTGATGGAGCATATTCTTATAAATACATATCATTGAAGCTACAAGGTAGAGGCAAAGTGTGAATTTAGCCTTTGCAGTTGTATAAACATTTTCTGAGGATCATGAACTGTCAAGTATGTGATAGATACAACCAGTTCATTTGTTCTTTAAAACACATCACCTCCTCCTTTTTTTCTCTTTAAAGAGGTGGAGTCTTGTTATGTCAAGGGCTCTGGCCTTGAATTCCTGGCCTCAAGTGATCCCTTGCCTCAGCTGGGACTACAGGTGCATACTGTGCCTGCTGTGGCATTTCTTATTCTTGGGCTCCTTAGCGGAGTGACTTGGTTAAGTTACTGGTAGGATTTAGCTAGGTTTGAGGTCTGCACTGGAGTGAGGGATCGTCAGAGATTTGAGCAAACCACTCTAGGGGGTGTCTGTGGATGCTGAACTATGGGGCTGGAATATTCTTGAGTCCAAACTCATGGTGCTGTGTTCACATCATATCCTCCATTAGCTAGGATATTAAACTAGCAAATTTCTTCCCTACTTTCTGAATGTGACAGGAGATTTTAAAGATCTGTGCAGATGTGACAATGCCTTCCATGAGGACTTAATGGACTGACCTCTCACCACAAGTGTGGTCCCAGCTCCGGTTTGCTTTGCTCTCGGCTCCCGTGCACTGGGAAATGCTATTCCACAGATGTAAACTGCACTGTCATTCAGAGTCACCCTGTTGACAGTGAGAGAAACTCGCTTCTGGTCCAGGGCTTCCCTCACAGTGAATTTGTCTGTTGCACCGCTGCACACCGCCCCCAAGCAGAGGCTTTCAGCTTGATGGGCACCATAGCGAAACCACAGGGTCAGTGGGGGCTGTTCCGGGCACCCAGTCGTAGAGAAGTTGCACTCAATGGCGACAGCTGGGTGGGTGGGGTCCACCTCTAGGTGACGCAGCTGCACGACGGAGACGGTGCAGGGCCCCACAGCACCTGGGGGAAGCAGACCAGTGTCAACAGGCTTTTCCTCACCTGTCGGTGCTTCTTTCTAGAGTTTGTGTGTTAGGAATCCCAGTCGTTTCTCTCTTTCCTTTTTAACATTTTTTTAAAAACCTTACTTTCACTGTAAATAAAGCTTGGTCCTCACCTGTCCTAACTCCATGTGGTTCCTGATATTTCCCTGCTGTGCCACATGGTTACCTGGGGACAGTTCAGAGAGCCAGATGTTTGGTCCTGCGCACCAGACTCAAAAGTGCCCCTTTGATCTTGGGCAGATCATGTGGTTTTGGAGAGTGTTTCCTGGTCTGTACCTCTCACCTGCAGGTGCTTTGTGTTCTGCATGGGAAAAGTGTATCAAGCACTTCATATGAATGTTGCTGCTGCTGATTGAGCACCTGGGCAGGTGGATTTTTCTCTTTTTTTTTGCGGTGGAGGAGTTAGGATTGCCAATTCATGGCAGCTCACAATGGCCTCTTTGTGAACCTAGTGGCCTCTGAGGAAACATGAGGAAAGGCAAGGTATACACCTGTGAGGTGTAGGCCTGGCGTGCATTCCTTGTGTTTGGTTACTGCACAAAGGCCAAATGAACCAGGTACACCATAGTGGGCAGATTTGATTTCTTTTCTGGCATTTGCACATTGCAATGTAGTTCTTTGTCATTTGTATCGTATTTGACTAACAATATTGTGATAAAAAGAAGAGCACACACACGAGTTTGTGGTCTGTGTGAAGTTTAAGTGCTGCGTTCATCTATAAGGAATATTTACTTGCCCAAGCCATAGTATGCATTTAATCAAAGGTAGTTATTTCTCCTGTTGCTCAGCCAGTCGTGTCACACGCCCATTTCAGAGGGCATTGTGGGTACCTGTCCGGAAGGTGTTCACGGAGCAGGACCTAGACTCCCGAGCTGCCCAGTGCTCATCACGGTGTGGCACTCCTTGGAACTGGGGCTCCATCTTGGTTTTCCTTATAATCCCAGACATGTGGAGCTGGACACGTGGGTGCTTAGAAGTGGGAAGGCCTGCCTGAAACCTTTTCAAGAGCAAGGGAGGCCCTGTGGGAGTAATATTGGTTGAGATACTGAAATTTAAGCAAGGTCTTGGTCTGACTTCTGCCTGGTTGTATGTTTTCAACTGGTCTTACTGGTCTTGGGTGTGTCCCTTTGCTCCTGTCAATGAAACTGAAAGTGACCCAGGCAGTGTGCTGCTTAAGTTTCTTTTCACAGGTTGTTTTTTGTTTGTTTTGCTGTATTGGGGATTGAACTCAGGACCCTGTGCTTGCACCACTGAGCTACATCCCCCGCCCTGCATGTTTTTCTTAATACTCCAACCAGAACACAAAAGAAATTAAGATTAGAACTGTGGCATTTGTCATGTGAGTGCATGTACTACATCACGATGTTAGAAATGGTTTGGGCTGAGCTGGGAGCTCTGTGGTGATGTGAAAGTCTTCATGAGGAGCACTGGCTCTGGCTGTTCTGTGGCTGCCAGAGGCCCCTGAGCTGACCCTGGAGCCACGGGGCCTGGAGTCGCCCCATGTCTGCTAAACTCCACCTCGGCCTCATGCTCAGGCTGAGTCACTTAGTGGACTAGGGAGAACTTTATTGTTTATCATCGTGTTTACGCAGTGGAAATGCCAGATGAGACTGGGCCTGTCAAAATGCAGCAAAGTAGCATTTCAGTCTCAAATGGTTTCCAGATTCAAGTTAAAAAGTGAAGCTGACTTTTAACACCTTCCTTTGAGAACCAGTGGGACAAGTAAGAAGCACTTACATTTTGCAGTCTAAGGGTGGAGAAAGACCCATGGAGCCCTTTCCATTGAGAACTTCGGCCTGTGAGGAAGCTATGCTTCCCGCCCCCCCGACCAGTTAAGCAACACATTAGCCGAAAGAGAAGTTCACATAATGTCATGACATAGTCTGTTCCTGTGAACATATTTTTTGTCTTTTTTTTTTTTTTTTTTTGCCATACTGGGTCTTGAACCAGGGCCTTTATACTGAGCTGCGTCTCTACCCCTTTCTAAAATTTTTATTATTTTGAGACAGGGTTTTGCTGAGTTCCAAAATGCCAGGTTAGCCTGGAACTTGTGATCCTCTTGCCTTAGCCTCCCAGAGTGGTGGGATTATAGGCATGTGCCAACATGCCTGGCAAAAAATTTATTTTTAAGATTTTTTTGTTCTATAGGATTGCTTTTAATCAGAGTTCCCACTAATGATGTCAAAAGTTTATCTTGATGGAATAAAAGTCATTTTGCTGTTTTTTAAAAATGACTAAGAAAGGGCCAGAGATTTAGCTCAGTGGTTCTGGCACCTGCCTTGCAAGCGCAAGGTCCTGAGTTCGATCCCTGGTAACCACATACAATGCTGGGCGTGGAGACTCATGCCCACCGGCAATCAATACCACATACCACAGTGCCGGGCGTGGTGGCTCACGCCTGTAATCCCAGCACTCGGGAGGCAGAGACAGGAGGATTGCTGAGTTTGAGGTTTGCCTGGGCTACATAGTGAGCTCAGAGCCAGCTTGAACTACAAAGTGAGACCCTGTCTCAAAAAAAAAAAAAGACTAAGAAAATTAGAGAACTAATTTTTTATAGTAATAAAAAGCTTCTTATTATAGAAAATTACCCGCAGCTGGCTCCAGCCCTGTCTGGTCCCACTTACTGTGTGGTTGTAGGTCTGTCCCAGGCATACTGTCTGCACATCTCTTCAAAAACATCTCTAAAGTATGGGCTCATTATTTTTTTTTTTGCCATCCTGGGGTTTGAAAATAGTATATATACTGAATAACAGGTTTGAAAGTAGTATATATACTGAGTAGAAAGAATAAAATATTACTGAAAGTGGAAGCAAGAAATCATCATAGTCAGTTTGTCCAGAATAACTACCACTTACATTTTGGTTTTTTCTTTACAGACAAAAAAAATTAATTTGAAGAACTTTTGACCCTTTCTACCTATAATCTAAATTTTGTGGGCAAACCTGAGATTATGAGAACTATACTGTAAGAAATTTTCACAGAGAAAAAAATGAATATAGACAGAATTCTTAAAATAGAGTAAGGTGATATGGCAGTCTTACAGATGATAGTGTTTTTATTTTACAAAAATTCATGTTTTTAGGGGCTTTTTTTGGAAAGTGTTCCTCAGATACTGTACATTACATTCTGTGTGCAGAGTAAGTTTGCCTAGATGAAGACAAAATCGTTAATGACTAGCACATGCATGTGATTTGAAGAATGTTTTCAACTCTGTTGAGATGGTGCTCTCTAAAGTAGCTGAAATAGCAAAGGGGATTTGCAAGGTTAATGTGAAATTTTCTCTCAGCTATTCTTTATTATCTGTTCCTGGGGGGGAGAAACTTATACTTTAGAAAAATTTCTATAATGTTCTACACTTAAAAACTACTCAGTGGAAATCTAAAATATAAATGATTTTAGGCAAAAAAAAAAAAAAAAGGTAGCAGTTAAATAAAGTGGAGAAGGAAAAAAGCAAGCTTACCTACGCAGAGCAGGATCAGGCTGACTTCCAGACTGAGATCAGCTGTGCTTCTGTGCAGAGCCCCCATGTCTGTGTGCGTGTGTGTGGAGGGTGAATTTGAAGAGGGAGACAGGTTTTTAAAGTCTTTTCTTTTTTTAGAAAGAGAGAACCAAAGAGAGGAAGTCTTATTACGGAACCATAACTGAGAACTTTTTGAAATTGTGTAAAGATGGTTTGTAATGCAGTTTTGCCATTTAAAGTTGAGATTTCAGACTGGGACACATTTCTAAATCTGCATATATATTGTTTTTCTGGGTTTAGTTGTTAGATGTTCTGAGTGAGATTTTGTTTTACAAATAGTGTGTATTTCCAGGAAGGAGTGTTGTTTGCCAGGTAGTTCACGAATTTCCTAGCAGGACAGAGCCGATCCATTACCTGCTAAGCCAGTAGCCTGTGTTATGGGTAGGCAGCATCTTCTTCTGTGAAGTTAGTGAAGATAAATGGTTAGTGAAGAAATACACTAACTACTTGGCCCCAGTTTTGAATCCCGTGACTCGTATCTTTTAAAATAAAATTTTTATTAGTACATGTTTGCAGTACATAATCATTATGTTGTGTTTTCTTCTGAGACAGGATCTCACTCATTGTCCATACTAAACTTGAACTTGTGGTTCTTGTGCCTCAGCCTCCTGAGTAGTGGGCGTGCTGTGAGCTGAGTGTGAGCGTGGATCTCGGCACATCTTCTCCCCACTCTCAGAGGTCAGGGTCTTTGTAAGCAGCAGGAACTGGCTCGGGCTGCCTGTTGGGGCAGCTCCCCAGGTTCCTGAGGTGCAGAGAAGCACATGTGGAGGTCATGGCCAGGGAGGAAGACATCATGCTGTGAAGCTGCTGGTGATGCTGCTGCCACAGCCACCCAGCCATTCAGCTCTGACCGACTCTGCCCCTGAGGACAAGCCCGTGTCTTGTTGTGAGGGTCACTCGCTTTGTTCCAGGTCTCATGGTGATGTGTGGAGCCGGGGTTGGTTGTATGCTGATGCCTGTACTGCAGGGAAGGCTAAGAGGTGCTTCCTCCGGCTTTACTGTTCCCTGAGACTTTACCTGTAGGAGGAGACCCCCAGACAGATGGAAGACTCAGTTACTGGGTCACCAAAAACAGTGAACAAGCTTTTTCGAACAGTTTGTGCTCTTGGCCCCAGCTCATCATGTTTTCTTATTAGCAGAAAGCTGTTCAAGGTCTGAATCTAGTAACGCACCGAGGGATATACTATGTGTATTTTTACATCACCCCCAAAGTGTGTGTATGAAAATCTGTGTGTGTCTGTAGTCAGTGTTTGGTTTGTATGTGGATTTAAAAACCTTGTTTGGTTCCCTTATTCCCGTTATCTGATGCTCAGGTTTGAGACGTGAGTCTCTCTTCCAGGAAACGCTGTGGCTCCTCCATTCTAATGTTTTGCCTGTTCCTGGCCGTGGAGCTTAATTGTCATGAAGTAGCTCTGAAAAGTTAGGTTACAGGTCACACTTCCTTGAAAAACCTACTGTTGACCTGCTTTTAGCAATTAAAATTTAGCCAGGTGTGGTGGTAAGGTCTATAACCCCCACACTCTGGGAAGCTGAGGTAGGACTGTGAGTTTGTGCCCGCCCCGCCCAGGCAACTTTGAGAGACCCTGTCACAAAATAAAAACTGAGAAAGAGCGGTAGCGTAAGTCAGCGTGACAGCCTGCGTTCAATCCCAGATCATCAGCGTCAGTAGAAACAATCTTTTCTGAGCCTGTCTCCATTTTCAGCCTGATAAAATCTTTAGGTAGTAAGTTGTGCAAGTTTACTGCACCAGGGGTGCTTTCTTGTGGTTTTCAAACCCCTCTTGGAAATACTATTCATTACCCTGATTAAATATTCTAGTTGTGGCCAGTATTCTAAACCCATTAAGGCTTATATCCCCCAGGCAGCCTGAAGGGCTGCACTGTGCCAGCCCCTTTCAGGGAGGGCAGTAAGGGCTGTGGGCACAGACAGCCCCGGGCCTCTCAGCTCTTGTGCTCAGCAACTGAACCCTGGGGCAGGTTCTTGGCCCTCCCGTCTGTGCCCACCTGCTGCTCAGAGATGACTGCCCAGAGCCCAACTGGCAGGACAAACAGGTCCTTCTCCCTCCCCTCTTTAACTTGTGTGTTCGAGCATTTAACCTAATGTTTTTAATTTGTTTTAGTAGGTGGCAAGTGGGAAAAACCATCAGAAATTTTGGAGATCAAAGGACAGAACTGGGAAGAGCAAGTGAATAGCCTGCCTGAAGTGTTCCGCAAAGCTGGCTTTGTCATCGAAGCTTTCACCAGACTGCCGTACCTGTGTGAAGGCGACATGTACAATGACTACTACGTTCTGGATGATGCCGTCTTTGTCCTCAAACCAGTATGAACACGTGGAGGCCAAAGTCCACTCTCAGTGTCCACCCTCCCGAAGAGGGTCTGAGTTAACAGTTACGTGATGGGAGGATCTTTGGGGACTGCCATTCTAAATGTCCTGTAGGAATTTAAAAAGCCAAAATACTAATTATTTCTTTGTAGTGTGTAAAAGGAATGTTTTTAAAAAAACAAGAACCCAATCTTTGTGGATTTTTATCAACTCGTTACTCAGAGTCACACTCCAATTCAGGTCACACTTCAATTATGATGGAAGATATTTTTTTATACTTAATTGCAGTAGGGACTCACTCCCAAAGCAATAGTCATGGCTTCATGGAACCAATACATGGATTGTTTTTAATAAAATGAAGACTGACTGGCAATAAAATAATCCACTCTGTTCCAAATATTGGTTATAAGGTATAGCCACTGATACTCTTTCATGTTTAGAAACTCTTTTTGTTATTATTCAAGAAAATGCTTTTAATCATGCTAATAAACTTTTTTGGAGATGACTGGCATCATGTTTGAGCTGTTTATTCTGAGGTTCTCCTAGTGTTTTTATTGCTTTGGCTCCAGAAGGGTTCTAGCGGTAGCACTGTGGAAGGCGCAGACCACTGGGCCGCATGGTGAAGGCAGGGCCAGACTGGTCGTGAATCCAGACTGGGGAACACCAGGCCATCCCCATAGCCCTGCAGCGGCAACCCATTCAGATCCTGTGCATCAGGGGTGTGCTCATTCCCAGTCAGTGGTGTTCTGAGAAATGCTGGCTTACGTCTTGCACTCTTGTTTCTCTGGATAATCTCAGGTTACTTGAATTGAAATATCCTGTTATATCTACTAACAGAATGCAATCTAAACATGTTTTAACATGTTCACAGTGGGGAGATAATTCATACATCTTGTGGCAGGCTGGCTCTGAACCCCTAGTAGTACAAGCAAGCCTGTCCAGGGGTGGCATGGACAGTCCCATCCCACTCGGTGGTCCTGATGGGACTGTCAGGAGTGCACCCCAATAGGTCAGGGCGGAGGGACGCTGCCTCAGCTTCTTCCTCTGTTCCTGTGTAGCTCTCTCCACAGTTGGGCTCTTCCCCAAACCCTTAACTGTGTGATTACTTGCCAAGAATACTGTTTGCTGAAGACCACGTCAGACATGACTGTTAACAACCACTTCCAACTGTAAACCCAGAAATATAGGGGCCACACTGGCAAGATCAATAACCATTGTGGATATTCTGCAGAGCAGAGCACTTAACCCAGAATCTAAAATCTCCATAATGACAGAGATGCCAGTTTGAAGTTGCGTATATTAGCAATATGTTATTCTCAACTTTATTTCCTTGTTCATACAGGTGTTTCATTAAGTGGCTTCATTATATACTCACAGATGTCATCAAATCAACACACTGCACCACCTGGGTATAAAGGGGATTTAAAACCTTGAGAAGAGTGACTTTACTATTCACTAGAGAAAGCATTCCCACATCCCGACATCGATGTCTTCTATTATTGTGAAGTCATAAGAGTTGGGTTATGTGATGTGTGAAAAATTACTAGTGTATTCAACGGTTTTCCCCCCAGGGATTCAAATACGTGAAGTAAAATACTTGGCACCATGGATTGTAAAATAGAGGAAACATGTAAACTTACTGTTCTTTTTCGCTTTAAATTCATAATCATTTTTTGTTTTGTTTTCTTTTTGTGTTTTACATTTTCAAACAAGGGATAATTTTTCAAAGAGGCAGGTTGTGCCCAAAGTGCCACACGAATTTTTAAGTTGAATTATATTGATGGATCATTTGAAACATCGTATCTTATTTTTTAATCTTCCCAGAAGCAGAGAAGGCACCTACATTTATGCATTTTAAAGACAAATGGTTTCTCAAAATCTGAGGTTCCCTAAAGATCACCTTACTAAAAATGCTGTTTTGTGGTTAAAATTGAAATCCGCGAATTTAGTTCTTGAAAGCCCTGATGGAGCGTCCCTGTTACACTAGATGGCAGTGTTGCTCACTAGTGTCAATGGTTTTTCTCCCTTAAATGGAATCGTGACTCCCTCGCCTACAAAGTGCTGTAAAGCTGCCGGCCTGTCTGCACCTTTCCTGTGCTTCACATCAGTGAAGGAAGAGTTCAGAGCTCCGTCTGTGGTCAGCCAGCTCGCCAAGCGACCTTGAAGGTCAGTGGGGAAGGAGGTGCAACCGCACCTGTGCTTTCTGGCTCCTCGCACCTGCATTCACCTGCATGTGAAACTCCTGGAGGGTCTGACTGATAATTTTAGAGGAGGGAGGGGAAGAAGATACAATGGCTGTAGTTATTTCTCCGTTGAGTGGAGCAGTTTGAACCACCCCTGCATGTTTTTTACCATCCTTTTTGAGCCATTGTCAGTCTATGTAGTTGGCTTTCAACAGAAAATAAGCCAAGTTGGGAAATCAAGTTAAACTCTGGTGTTTCTAGTCATCTTTCTAAGCAAAGCTTTGTTTTCACTTGGTTCTGATGATAACGTGGTTTTTCTTTTCTTTTTTTTTTTTTTTTTTTTTTTTTTTTTTTTTTTTTTTTTTTTTTGAGACTGGGTCTTGCTTTGTAGTTCAGGCTGGCCTGGAGCTCACTATGGAGCCCAGGCAAACCTGGAACTCAGCAATCCTCCTGCCTCTGCCTCCTGAGTGCTGGGATTACAGGCGTGAGCCACCATGCCTGGCCTGATGATAGTGTTGATAGTTTTGTTGTGAAGCAGGTGTTTTCATCAGTTGCTTCCCACAGTTTGATTGTGATAGAGGTGTTCTTCTCTGGCACTGATAACATGTTAACCCTGGGCTGGGGGTGTCTCCGTGGTAGAGTGCAGATCTAGCATCCAAAAGTCCTAGGGTTTCATCCCCAGTGCTTTGCAGATGTGTGGAGTTCATGGGCTGCCAGTGGCTGTAGTGACCTTCCTGTTGGTGCAGATGTCTAAGGACCCCACATCAGCTTGTCTCATGTATCTGTGTTGTACCTGGAAGTCAGGGCACTGAGTCTAGGTGACTTAGCAATCTGCCACCACAAAACCAGGCTCTATCAAGTTGAACAAGTAGGAAACTCCAAACTTATAACTGGTGTCCTAAAGGTGGAAAATGAAATTCACACTGTTTCCACACTAAGATGTATTTGCAATTTAAATGACAAAAAATACATCCAGAAATGAAACAACTTACAAATCTCAACAATCTGTTTGCAACTAGGAGATGAGACAATAGATGAGAATAAAGATTTCCATATATTATTTGGGCACTTATATTTTGCTCCTTTATCAGTTTTTCTAATGTATGTTGTCTACTATCTAAGACTTGATTCTAACTTCAGTTGTATCTTTTTTTTTGCTTTTGAGACAGGGTCTCACTTTGTAGTTCAGGCTGGCCCTGAGCTCACTATGGTGCCCAGGCAATCCGCCGTGAACTCAGCAATCCTCCTGTCTCTGCCTCCCGAGTGCTGGGATGACAGGCGTGAGCCACCACGTTCGGCATTGTGGTATGCGGTGTTGATTGTTGGTAGGCGTGTCTCCACGCCCAGCATTATATGTGGTTACCGGGGATCGAACTCAGGACCTTGCGCTTGCGAGGCAGGCGCTGGAACCACTGAGCTAACCCTCCGGCCCTCAGTTGTATCTTTTTAACTTTTAAAGTAAACTTATTTTGGAATATTTTAGTTCTTGGAAATTAGCTTCTGTAATAACCGATTTTCTCCAGTGTTACCATTTTATATAGCAATTATATGTTTCTCAAAACTAAAACTTAGCATTGGTGCATTACTGCTAAACTCTAGACTGCTGTATTAGGATATAACAGTTTCTCCACTTGCGACATGTTTTAGAATCCAATTCAGGATGATACCACACTCAATGTAGTACTAGTTTTTAAATTATTAATGTTCATTGAAATAGAGTACCATTACACCTCCCCCAGTATTTACAACTGGAAAATTGATAGCGCTGTTCCATATAGTAAAATACATGTAACATAAAATTAAGCATCTTGACATTTTCATTGCGATTAAATACATCCATATTGCGCAACTGTCACTGATATCCACCTCTAGAACTCTTTCACCTCCCTCCACTGAAACTACATATTCACATCTCTCCGTTCTTCCCACCCAAGGTCCTAGCAACCTTCTATTTTCTATGTGTATTCTAGCGACCTTGAATAAGTGAGTTGTACAACACTGGTCTTTTTGTGACTGGCTGGTTTTATTTAGCATAGTGTCATAAAGTCTGTGAGTGAATTTTCTTCCCTGTTAAGGCTGAATAATACTGTGTGGTACAGACACACCTCCTTTTCCTTATCCATTTGTCTAATGCTTCAATTGCTTCCATGTTTCAGTTACTGTGAATAATGCTACGATGAACATGAGGGTACAGATATTCCTTTGAGACACTGCTTTCATTTCTTTTTGGCTGCTACGTAAAAGTGGAATTGTAGGTCATGCGCCAAGTTCTACTTCTAGTGTTTTGAGAAACTGCCACACTGCTTAATAAACGACCGCACCCTTTGACATCCCCACCAACCGTGCACAAGACTTTCAGTTCCTCCACATTCTTGCCAATACTTGTTTTCTGTTTTAAAATAGCAGTCATTCGGATTGTGTGAGGTGTTATCTTGTGGTTTGGGTTTACATTTCCCTCATGCATAGTGTACCATTTTTGTAGTACAACTTATACAGTATTTGGCTTCATTTACTAGTAAAGTGTTCTTTGTAGCTTGCTATCTTTATTGGTATCGCTGAAGTGGAATCACTATTCGTTGATAACAAAATGCTGCTTTTTCGCTATGAAATTTTATACTTTGGAGAATTGGGAGAATATGATTACATAACTAGAACTTAAGATTCCCTCTGGATTTTAGAGTCAGTGTGCTGTATTCACAGGAATTAAATAATGTTTTCATTACAGAGTCACTTAGGAGTACTTTCAATGCATGTAAAATGAAAAATAGAGATTTTTCTCCAAATACATGACCATATAAAATTGGGCCATCTTACATAATTAAGAATGGATACCTTCTTGTTTAAATTTGACACTGGGTTTCTCTATGTTGCCTAGGCTGATCTCAAACTTGTGATCCTCCTGCCTCAGTCTCCTGAGTAGCTGGGATTATAGACACTTGCCACTGTGCCTGACTTCAAATCCTGTTTTCTTATATCTTGTTCAGGATTTGACACAGAATATCAATTGTTTATTGAGACAGAGTCTTCCTGTCTTACCTGGGCTGGCCTCAGATTCCTGTATAATATGATGGTCCTGTTTCTGCCTCCTAACACCTGTGACTACCGGTGTGCATGACTGGAACTGGCTGGAATACTGGATTTAAATGTCCTCAGGCCCTTAACAGTCTTTCAGAAGGCAGAGTTGGGGTGGCCAGGGCTACAGTGGTTCAGCAGAATGAAACAAGTTTGCCCATCACCTGATTTTTGCTACTTTCTATTGTTTATAAGATGGATATCACAGATTATAAACCTTGCTAGTTTTTGCACTGCAAAAATATGCTCATTGTAGAAAATACAGGCAGCCAAAAGAAGAAATGAAAACAGAGCTGACCTGTTCCAGGATTCAATATCATGTTTCAGAACATGGCCTTCCAGAGTTTTAATGCATGTATGTGGGTACTAGTATTTATAACACTTTAAACATGAAAATATTTAAAAAGGAAAGATTTTGTTTTTTCCAGCTGAATCATGTTCAAACTCGGAACTTGACAAAGGATGGAAGACATTGCCCATCATTTAGGGCTTGACTCTGGGGATAAAATGATATTTTTGAGGATCCTGAACACTAGTGCATACATACTTCATATAAATAATTACTTCATATGCTTCATATAAATAATTACATATATATAAATTACATAAATTATCAGATGGGCAATGGAACACTATGGTTGGTTATTTCTAAAGAGAATGTTTAATTTTGCTACTGATAATATCAGGCATTTGAATATATGTGGTAAAATATACAGACTGAGATATCTCATTAAATAGAAGGATTACAAGAAACCTCTAAGGCCCACAATTATATTTTCATTAGGTCAGGTGCATAAACAGTTGTGCAAAAATCCTACCATGCAGAACTATTATTTTAATATATTTCCTTCCCATATTATTTTTTCTGGTACTGGGAATTGAACTCAGGACCTTGCGTTTACCAAGCAGATATGGCACCACTAAGCTATATCCCCAATCCTTTCAGATTTTATTTTCAAATTTTTAAGTATTTTTATTTTTTATTTTTCAGTTAAAAGGGGCCAAAATTATGTGGTTTTTCAGGGAAATACCAGAAGCACATAAGCATAAACACAAAATACAAACAAGATACAAAATAAAAACAATCCAAATATTTATCTAGAAGCATGCCAAAATCCTTCTCATTTTAATAAAAATTCACAAACATTCATGTTAATCTTTTTTGGTTTTGGATATGAGAATCATTTCCTTGTGTTTCTCTTATATGGTCTTTGACTTTTCTTTCAGGGGAGGGGTCTAGGACTTTACACACCCCAACACTGGACCACACTCTCTTAGATTTAAATGATCATTTTAATGGCTGTGCAATTTACAGGTGGATATATCAGTTTATTGAACAGTTTCCTTTGGGGACATGTAGGATGGTCTTTTCCTACCACTCCTTGGATGTGTGTGCACAGAAGTGGCCAAAAACTAAGAACAGCTTACAAATATATTTTGGCAAAAGATGAATTGCTGCAGCCCCGTCTCCAGACACTTTACCTTGCTGGGGTTACTGTTATTCCACTTGTTCTTGTCTTTCTTGAGCAGCTCAGCAAATTCTCTTTCGTGAGGTTCTTTCCAAGGTGTGACCAGAACCATGGTGACATAGCAGTTTCTGGGTTTCCCCAGGGTCAGAATGGCCATGAAAAGTAACTGTTTTGAATTGGTTCAGTGCATGGAGACAGCTTTCACAGTGCAGTAAAGACACAACAGAACGTTCAGAGCTGGGAAGAAAGATGAAATAGGTTGAAGGAGGGATGGTATCTTGAATGGGATTAACAGCAAGGTATCTTTTCCAGTAATAAGTTTTTAAAATTCAAGCATGCACAGTGTTTGTGGGTCACACCTCATGTGCACATCTGTTACAGGTCTCACTAGTTCCAAGCACATCAAAAACAAACACAAAAGGGGCCGGAGGGTTAGCTCAGTGGTTCTGGCGCCTGCCTCGCAAGCGCAAGGTCCTGAGTTCAATCCCCGGAAACCACATACAATGCTGGGCGTGGAGACTCACGCCCACCAGCAATCAACACCGCATACCACAATGCCGGTGTGGTGGCTCACGCCTGTCATCCCAGCACTCGGGAGGCAGGGACAGGAGGATTGCTGAGTTCGCGGCGGCTTGCCTGGGCACCATAGTGAGCTCAGGGCCAGCCTGAACTACAAAGCGAGACCCTGTCTCCAAAAAGCAAAAAAAAAACAAACACAAAAGTAATAATGACACCCCCCCCCCAGCTTCAGCCGTGACCCACAAGGGGCTGATCTTAGAACCTTATTCTGACCATTCCCCGAGTCCTCACCTTTTCCTGACACACCCTGATTTCGAGTCGTTCATTTCACTTTCACAAGTTTCTCTAAAGGATCAGGGACCAGTGACCACGCCTTTAGGGAATCTAACACTGAGGATCCGCGGCTCACAAGGCTGCATTTGTCCTGCTTTCTAACAGGTGATAGACCCCCCAATTATAATTGGTCGATGGGTCTTCAGGGCTCCTCAGGCTCCCGGTGCCCGGAAGCGGGCGGTGATAGCGCCCGGGGCGGTGTGGCCGCATCACCCAAGCGACGCCGGGCTCCCCACCTGGGGGCGCAGCGCGGGGGCTTCGGAGCTGCAGGCCAACTGGGGCCCGAGCAGCGCAGGTGAGGCGCGGGGCGGGCCGCACCGGGGACTCGGAGTGGGGATCGCGGCTGGATGGGACACGGTCACGGGGAGGCTCCGGGGTCCTGGGGGCCTCGACGAGAGGGGTCCCGGCCAACGAGTCCGAGTACCGCTAACAGCGGCAACGACAGCTTCCACTCCCGGTTCTCGCGAGGAAGAAATGGGAAAGACGCGGGAAGAATGAGCAGCACGGGATATGCTGTTTATGCCCTGGATACATTTATGAATTTTGAAAGCCTGTGAAGACTCTTCGGAGGAGGCACGAGCGCCCCCTGCAGGGTAGAGAGGAGGACGTGCAAACCCAGAGACGTTCAGGGATTCGCCCTGCAGCGGACAACTGCTTAAAGGCTGGTCCAAATTAAAGCGATGCTCCTGCCCCTGGGGTGGCACTAGCTGTCCGGAGCTTTGGGTTTCGGGTTGAGCTGAGAGGCTGGAGAATAACGCTAGTACGTACTTAGACTCATTTAGCTCTGAGTTTACCACCTGGCTCTGCTGTCTTGTAGCTGTTTGGCCTTGGATCTCTTGGGAATGTGAGGGAGTCCAGCAACGGAGCTTTGGAGTCTACTTGGGAACTTTTTTGATTGCTGTATGAGCTTTTAATGTCCTCGGAGTTCATCTGTGTAATGAAGCCAAGTAGACGTGCAAGGCCGATAGAAAAAGCCCTGTACGAAGCATTCAGATTAGGTCTTTCCTCCTATCACTGAATCAAAAGCCTTCCACTTGGAGTCCTGAGACAGACTGAGGGAAGGAAGGTCTGTGTCTGGAGTCTCATTGCCGTGACAGAACTGGGGTTAGAGTTGAAGTCCCTATGTCTCTCTCTCATCCAGGAAGCCACCATTTCCTTAACTTCTACCACCCTGAGCTGGACGGTTCCAACACTAAGCATTTGAAATCAAATACAAATCCAGTTAAATCAAACAGGTATTCTGCAAGCCAAACACATTGCCTAGTTTGCACTGAAAGCCACCAGACACTATCTTTTGTTTGTGGTGGAAGCCCACCCAGTTCACACCTCTATGTTCGTACTTGTGTGTTCGTGACACAGGATTTAAGTGGAGCCGCTCTGTGGGCAGAGAAAAGCCTTAAAACTGTAGATGATTGTTTTGTGTCTGCAGTGAGATGTCCCAGCCTCTTAGCATCTTTGCAAGTTTCATGGAAGAAGAAATGCCTGATTGATAGGCTGGTTGACTTGTCCTGGTTGATCTGTGACTTTCTGGTTTTAAAACAGACAGTTCTGTGTCCTGGGAAACCCTCAGTCCCAGGCAGCGGGGACAAGTGATCACCCTATTCATCCAAACACTTACCGTGTTCATTTCAACTCGGTGGCTATTATTGCTGTTTCCACTTTAGGTTCCACCTGAGGAATCCCTGCTTGTCTGATTTCCATGGGGGAAAGGAGTGCTTTTGGTGCATAAGGGGCGGGGCTGTGGAAAAGCTATCCACCTAGAAATCACCATTGGTTTGTTCAATCCTTTCAGCGCTTTGGCCTGTCTTCTAAAAAACAGTGACCCAAAGAGCTTTTAATTAAACTCCAATCCAAACTGGTGATGGGCTGGGGTTTCGCTGGAATGAAGACATTATGTGTAGCAGAAAGTCAGGCATGGGTTTCAGTAATTGGAAACTGCTTATAGAGTTAATAGGGAGATTATAGCAGCACACACAAGAAGCCTCTTGTGTAGGAAACTGGAGGATTGTGAATGAAGCGAATGCCACAGGGCAGCTGGCCAAAGGGAAGGCAGAATCACAAACCAGAGGTTCCCTGAAGCCAAAAGACTCCAACAAGGGAAGCAGTTATTATTAGAATGGATCATAACAACTTCAAGTTTCATGGGGTTGGGGCACAAAATGGTCTATAAAGTGCTTTTGGAATCTGGTTCACTCCAACCTCGTTAGAATGCACTAGCTTTTGGTGTTTGGAGGTTTCAAAAATTCCATAGTCTGTTTTTGCCCTGGGTAATAAAATGAGCATGACTGTTTCCAAAGCTGACCCTGGAGGTTCCCTTGGGGGGAAGATAATCTATTTACATAGCAAGTTAGGCAATGCTAAAGAAATCTGTAGTAGAGAATGCTGGGATGGTCATTAAATAATTTTGAGAGACCATAGGTGTGCAGTCTGGGTTCCTTTTTCATATCTACAGTTGCTGGTAATACTGAAAGAGGATCACTTAATTGGGGTGTGGTCTGCCTGAAGTGAGCAGGAGAGAAGTCCAATTCTGTCCTCCTCCTCCTCCCCCTCCTCCTCCTTCTAAACCCTTGAGTGGCTTTAGGTACTTTCCTCTTCCTCCACTTGACCTCGAGGACATGTACTCAGTTGTTCCTCGCCAGCTGCAGGCCAGTCCTCTCAGTTCCCTCCCTGTTTCCTTATCTGTCCAGTTACTTTTATTAAAAAACACACAGTATCTGTTGGTTTGCTTTTCCTTTTTAAAACTTAAATAGAAAATTGGGGGGGTGGAAACGTAGCTCAACAGTATAATACTTAGCATCCAAGAGGCCCTGTGACTCCTTCCCCTATGCTATGAAAAAAAAAAAGGAAAAGGAAAAGAAAAGTTCGCCATATACAGTATGCAAAAGAAGCTGCAGCCGGGCGTGGTGGCGCACGCCTGTAATCCTAGCACTCGGGAGGCAGAGACAGGAGGATTGCTGAGTTCGAGGCTTGCCTGGACTACATAGTGAGCTCAGAGCCAGCCTGAACTACAAAGTGAGACCCTATCTCAAAAAAAAGAAGCTGCAAGCATGCCTTGCTCAGTGACAGGGACTAGCTGGGAAATGCACCCGTACACAATCTTATCATTGTATGGACACCATAGTACGCACTTACCAAACCTGCTACAGGTCAGAGTAGCCTCTTGCAGCCAAGCCACGTAGTAGCAGGAGAGCCTTTGAGTGTTACCCGGGGGCTCAGTGTGCCGGTTTTCAGTGTATGCTGGGCCATTGTCTTTCTCACAGCACCCATAGACAGTACTTACATGAATGGGCAGAGGTGCGTTCTAATAAAACCTTAGAGACCCTAAATTTAAATTTTATATGTGAAATGTTTATGTCAAGAAATGCCACTCTTTCCTCCCCCCCCCCAACTGTATACACAGTGTAAAAACTGTGTCGGTCACCTTCCCAAAGGGCCTCCTTTGAGAAGCTGCAGAAACTCCCAGTCACCTGACTGAGGGTATGGTGGATGGATTTTAAAAAGGCAAGACAATATCTTAATGCATAAATGGGGGCCTAGGATGGTCAGAGCTCCTATCTGGTTAAGACACCATCTCCTGGAGCTGCCACTATTTATTGATCATACACCTTCTAGAGAGAGTAAGGGGCAGTGCAGGGAACAGTGAGGAGGAGAGCGCTGATGAGATCAGGGTCCTAGCAGTGAGGGAGCAAGCGATTCTAGTAGGAACAGATCACTGATTCATGGGAAATTTGTTTCTTCCCATGCATTAGTTTCAGCCTCTATAAAAGTTTTCTGTATAAGTCACACTGCTCTTAACTGCACTATTTTCTTGCCATCCAACATGTCATAGCGTCAGGGCCACTGAGACCTCTGCTGTGACCAGTGCTGTGGGGAGTCGCTCCTCTGTCACACACCAACTGCTGGCTCTTCAGGCAGCCACTGTGAAAAGCCAATTTGTGAATTTGTAGCTCGCTCATGGAGGTCTCCGTCACCTCCCACAAGACCCTACCTACCAGAGATTGCGCAACCCCTCAGTAGTGTGACCACTTCTCAGCCTTTACATTGTTTTTCTGTCTCCAGATATTCCTGTGATTCATTCTTTCATTTTCTCAGATCTTCCCTAACCATACTATTGACCACTGTACCATTTTCACTGTATTTTTACTACCCAGTTTTCTTCTCTGGAGCATTCAGGACTGCCTGGAAGAATGGAGTTATTTGATTATTATTTTCTGCTTTGGCTTACCTCAACACACCTGTGTGGACTTAGTTTAGCCCACCGCGATATCCTCAGAGTAGAGAATAATGACTGGCACATAGTAATGTTCAGTGCATGCTTGATGAATGAATGCATGAAATAATTACATAGATAGTAACAGGTATCATAGCTGTACCTGGTGCTATAAAAGAGAAGAATTGGCCTTTTCTTCTGGTTAAATGTCTTGGTTTAGAGGATTTAAGGGAGAGTGCATTGAAGTTTTATTTCGAAGGGTCAAGCAGTTTATACACCATTTGAATGCGTGACTATTGATGTGCATCTTGCAGCATTTTGTGATTGCTATAGCTTTAGGCAATATGATGAAATGGTGTTTAAATCTGAACAAGGGACAGGAGGCAAAGCACAGAGAAGTCAAGAAATTTGCCCAATATCACACAGCTAGTAAGTGGTTAAGATGGAATTGAAACCAGGTGGTTTGGCTTCATAGCACATGCTTTTTCCTTTCTCTTTGGGTAACAACTTTTTATGAGATATAATTTACATACAATAAAATGTACCCATTTTAAGTGAGCCAACAATATTTGCTAAATCTAAATCTGCCACCACAATCAGGATACAGAATCACTGTCACCTCAAAAAAGTATCCTTGTGCCTTTTTGCAATAAATTCTCACTGCACCCTATATGTGCCCCAAGGGACTTCTGATTTCTCTTAGATCACTGTAGATTATTTGCCTATCTTAAAAGTTTCATGAAAATGAAATATGCAATATGTGTCATGCTTTGGTTGGTTTTCTATTTGTGTAAGGCAGGAGGATTTACCGTTTGCCAACTGCTTCATCATGGCTAGAATCAGTTTGAACAATCATTTTTACTGATGGATAGTGTTCCAATGAATGGATATACCACCTTTAACCTTTTACCTGTGTTGTTTCTAGTGACTATTGACTAATATAAATGAAGCTGAACACACTTTGTGTGGACATGTTTTCTTTTCTCTTGGGTAAAAACCTAGGATTGGAACTTCTTTGTCATAATTATATGTTTAATTTTATAAGACACTACCAAGCAGTTTCTCAAAGCAGCTTTATCAACAGCATAGGAAAGCTCCTGTGGTGTCATATCATTGCCAACATTTGATAATGTCATTTTAAATTTTAACTGTTCTAGTGAGGTTTTAGTGGTCTCACTGTGGTTTAATTTGCGTGTTCATGTTAACTAATGCGGTGATAGTCCTTTGTATGTTTGCTAAAAAATAATATGTTTATTTTAGAAAAGTTTAACTTTATTTCTTTTCTCCATTGACTTTTAAAAATCTGAACTATAAGTTCCTTTTTATATTCTGGATGCAAGTTTCATAGAGATATAATAGTGTCTGTCTGGTAACCACTCCTCGCCCCTGGAATTGGTGGGCTGGAGAGGGGTGATAGAATATGGACAGGTAGTTGGTAAGGAGGGAGATGAGTGTGTTTTAGGGTACATTAGGGGATTGAATAGAGCAGAGTAGCTGGAATTTTAAAATTACTTTAAAAAACTTCAAAGCACTCTGGATCTCCCTGCTCCCTTCTGTCTTTTGAATATTCTTCAATGTTGTAATGAAAATAATCCTGAGCCACTTCTATGTTTGAATTAACTGCAGGAGAATGTCTGGTGAACCTAGGACATGCCCTCTTTTCCTGATCCTTCTCCTGATCCATGGAGCAGCAGGTCAGAAAGCTTCAAACTCCAGGCAGGGTAAGTCCTGGGGGAGGAATGTTTTCCCTGAATTCCATGCATCTTAGGGAACTATGAATGTGTGTGTGTGTGTGGGGGGTGGTGGTGAGAGGTGGGTGGATGCATAGGAGTTTCAGGGTTATTCTGAAAAGATTTTTCAAGCCAGAGTTGTCTCACACTGGGCACAGGTGAAATTAAAATTCACTAAACGTTTCCTTTATGAGTAGCTTTGGGGGGCTCATCTCATCCAAATTTGTATCTTTGAAGGTCACACAATTCAATTCTAGTTATGCATTCAATGGCTTTCTTACAGATTTGCATCCATTGTTGCAAAAAATGGCGGTGAGTGTTCCATTTACTTTTAATCAAAATTCCCTCCATTGGAGTTGCTAACTTTTGAATGTTATACTTGATGTTATCTCTTTGCCTTTTAGGAAGAAATAATAGAGGGAAGCTATCTGCATGGTAATGTACCCACTCTGTCCCCACTTGTATCTTTTATGAATTTCAAACAGAATGCAGCTGTGATCTCTCTGGAATGATTTCTTTAAAGTTGTCTTTTCATTTTATTCCCATTGTAGCATTACTGGATCTCATACAGTTTCAAAGGTAACCTGCCCTCAAGGGGAGGGGAAGGGAAGGGATAGATTCTGAATAATAATTCTTAAGGGAAGTCTCTTAATTGTTTGAAGTAATATGTGCTTGTTATAAAAAAAATGTCAAAAAATGTCAACCAATGCACAAGTGTTGTAGAATTGACACTCTTGTTCAGGAAACATTGATTCCTCCTCTGCTGTAGCAGAAGAGCCAGATTGTATGGAATGTTTACGACACAAAGCAGGCACTATTCCATGTGCAGAGTGCACGGAAACACATGTAACCCACACAAGTGGCCCATGAGGAATGTCTGGTCATCACCCCATTGAGCAGAAGAGTGGAGCTGGGGTTCAGGGATGGTGAGTGGTGAAGCTGGGACTTCATCTAGCACCTGGCTCCAGGCCTGCCAATTCCTCCGCTGTCTTGCTGTGTGCTGCCCACAGGTCTGTGCCAGGTACTGGGGATGTGAGTCAGGGAGCCAGGCAGTGTTGTAGGCAGGCTAATATTAACAGACATTCTAATAGTGTGAGTACAACGACAGGGAAGAAATGGGGCCTTGGGGTCCTGTGACAGTGACACTCAATTACAATGAAGTGGAAGATCCTCTTCCTGATATAACTCCAGTTGGTAGTTTGGGATGTATTTTCTCAGGCTAAATTATTTATTGATCCACTGAATCACATACCTACTTCTAATAAACATGGGATTTTGAAAGATCATCTGTAGGCCCAGGGGGTGTAGCGTTGGTAGTGTGTACTTAGCATACACAGGGCTTTGGGTACCAGCCCTGGCATGAAAATAACAAAGGTTATATGAGAGCATTTATTATGTGTTGGGTACTGTTTATTTCTTCCCCAGTACTGGGGATTGAACTCAAGATCTTGCTTGTGCTAGGTAGACACACAGTGCCCCTGAGCTACATGCCCAGCCCTTGGGTACTGCTCTAAAGCCCTTCCTATCCACTTTTGAATCCTCAAAGTTGTTCACCGTATTTCATGATAGAGAAACAAAAGCATAGGGACATTCAGCAAATTGCCTGAGTCCATACAGCTAAGAGCTAGAGCCAGGACTCAAATCCAAGTTTAGAGCCTGCTCTCAACTATGCTCTTGCAACCTGTTGGGGTAGCTCAGCTCCCACTTTTCACACTTAAAAAAGGAAGGATTATATTTACAAGGCAATCTGTTCAACTATAGTCAATCCCCGTGGATTCTGATGGCAGTTATGCATTCAGCTCAGAAATTATAGTCATTTTGAGACAGTGGGCTCCAGGCAGATTCCTGAGTCAGAAATTTCTCCAACCACTGTGCTAGGTTAATGTGCCTCCTACTTCCATGTACAAAATTCCTAGCATCCAGAGCCATTTCCACCATCCTCAGAAATATTGTCCAATGCCATTTGTAGGAGAAGCTGCTGTCACAATTTTCTCCTATCTGTCTTTGACTGAAGGGCCTATGGGTGGACGGCTGACCTGTCTCGTCAAGTGCTGGACTACCTGAATTCCTGGAACGTTGCCTTCACCCTTCCCAGCCTGCAGGTGTGTCTTGGAGACCCATCTGCTCTTGTTCTCGGTGCTCATAGATGGTAAACACAGGGGCCAGGAAAGTGGAGGAGATGTGACTGCTACAAAGAAAGCCTTCACTTCCACAAAGAAGGGTTCTCTGTCCAACTTTTCTTGAAATATACAAGCTCTTCTGCCTCTCATTTTCTCACTTTGGGTAGAGACATGGTAGAGTAGAGTATAGACTAAGCTGCTGTATCTGAGAGACACTGCAATACAACAGCTCAAACAGTTTTGTTTATTTCTGTCTCATAGAACCATCCAGAGCTAAGTGAGAGACCCAGGAGAGGCAGCTCTATTTCAAAAGGCAGCTCAGGAGCCTGAGTCCCCCCTACTTTTTCTGCTCTGTAATCCCATAGGAAGTTTTTACCTCCATATGTGGAAGCAATGTATCTGTGGACTCTGCAGGGAATTGGAGGGAGACAGACATGCTGCTGGCCATGGTGCTGACCAAGCGTCCGGGTCCTTTATTCCTCACCAACTCTCCCATCACCCATTCCAGGCAGCCATGGAAAACCATCTACAGCAGAGACTGTACCAGCCCCAGGAGCTCCTGGCAGACCTGAGGAGGACTGATGCCCAGCAGTTCCACACTGCCATGAGATGCCTCCTAGAAGACAAGCAGAGACACTTGGTGAGGAGTTCTTGGCACTGGTAGCAGGAGAGATCAGGGCCAGTTGGTGCTGCTGAACTGAACCAGCCTGGGCTGACCCAGTCCTGGGTCTTTCCTTTTTGTCTCTCATTTTGCCCACCTATCAGGGACTGTATTACCTGGTTTCCTTCCTTCTTCTCTCTAAAGTGGTTTCTAAAACATGAGAGGCCATAAGGATCTAATAGTTTGGTTGAAGAAACACCCATGAATAATATTCTCCAATAGACACAAAGGTGAAAGATTGTTTCTGCCCCCAAGAATCTCAGAGTCTGGAGTGTAGATGAAGAGTGGAAACATTTCCACAAAAGAAGTTGAGCAATGTAACACTGTCGCAGAGCAAGCCCTCCAAGACGCAGACAGTTCTTGGGATCCAAAAGAGTTTTTGAATCCCTACGTCTTAGAGTTTTTTTTTTAACTACACATTAAGTGCAGAGCAGGATTTTCCAAAAGGAAATGAACCATTGAAACATTTTGATAATCATATCCTTATTTATTTGCAGTGCTTAGGATTGGACCCAGGGCTTCATGCATGCTGGGCAAGCTCTTCACCATTGACTACATACCCAGCCCCCAATCATGTGCTTACCTTAATGTCTGCTCTTAAAATATAAAGGGTAGGGCCCAGTGATTTAGCTCAAGTGGTACCATGCCTACCTTGGAAGCAGAAGGGCCTGATGATCTCTGGTACTGCAAAAATAACTAACTAACTAACTAAATAAATAAAAATAGAGGATATATTAAACCAGTTTGGTAGGGACTTAATATTTTATTTTGCAATGAATTGAAGGTTTTTTTTTTGAGACAGGGTCTCGCTTTATAGTTCAGGCTGGCCCTGAGCTCACTATGTAGCCCAGGCAAGCCTCGAACTCAGCAATCCTCCTGTCTCTGCCTCCCGAGTGCTGGGATTACAGGCATGAGCCACCATGCCCGGCACTGTGGTAGTGGTATTGACTGCTGGTGGGCATGAATCGCCACGCCTAGCATTCTGTTTTTTTTTGTTTTTTTCTTTTAAAAAATTTTTTTTGCGGTACCGGGGATCAAACTCAGGCCCTTGTGCATCCAAGGTTGGTGCAGTACCACTTGAGCTAAATCCCTGGCCAACTACACCCAGCATTCTATGTGATCACCAGGATCAAACTCAGGACCTTGTGCTTGCGAGGCAGGTGCTGGAACCACTAAGCTAAATCTCTGGCCCCTAAGGTTTTTTTTTTTTTTAAAGGATTCAGCTTAAAGAAAAACAGAAAGTATGTCATAGTAAAGGTAGTGCAAACATATGACAAAAATGGTTTTGTAGGCTAAAAAATGATTTTACTTAAAGTTTGTTGAAGGTTTCCTGCATGTGAGGTAGTATTCTAATGGGAAGATCAGCATACTTTGTGTAAGTAGCCATCTAGTAAATACTTAAGGCTTGGCAGGTCATATCTCTGTGACACTGAGTTCTGCCATTGCAGCATGAAACTTAGGTCCTACACTGTAGATAAATGGGTATGGATGTGTTCCAATAAAATGTTATTTACAAAAGAAGGTAGGGGGCTAATTTTGACATTTGGGACAAATAGCTTGCTGAACATTGTTCCAAGGGCTTAACATGCACAGGCTCACTGTGCCGGAGCCAGCCGGACAAAACAGTGGGGTCGTGAAGTCGAGGGGCGCGGATTAAGAAAAGAAGACAGCAAAATGGGCTCGGGAGGACCTCTCAGTCAGTACTGAGCAGGCCCTGAGTTTATTCTTCAGTGCTCTTTTATAATATTTCTAGCTACGGTGCTTACGTGCAAGGCTTACAATTGACAATGTAGTTAGTGGTTAACATATAGGTTTAGCATCATTAGAATCTAAATCTACAGGAATTCAAAATACAAAGATAACTTTGTCT
>PVIC010019192.1:0-30816 GCA_004025085.1 Thryonomys swinderianus | reverse complement strand
TTTCCATAAATTTGAGGCTAGCCTAGGCTACATAGTGAGTTCAGGGCCATCTGAACTACACAGCAAGACCCTGTCTCAAAAAAGAAAGAGAAGAGAGGACAGGCGAGGGGACAAGACCTGAAACAATATATTCTTGTGCTTACAGTTACACAGCAAAACATAGCTAATTTGGGCACACCTAATTCAATAATCTAAACAAATTTAAAAGCAGAATTTTCTGTGGGTGGAGGTGAAAATCAAAGAATTCCATGCACCTTTGCTGGCTTTGAAAGTAAAGTAACCAACAGGGGCTAGAATTGAGTGTTCCACTGACACTATCTGGAAGAAAAGGGCAACATCCATCCTACAACCATCAGGAATTAAGATTCTGTCAACATCCTTAAAAGAAGATTCTTCCCCAGGCTTCCAGATAGGGAGTCACCTATCTGGGACTCCTGATTTCAGGGAAAGACCTGATTTCAACTTTGCAAGAGCCTAGAAAAAAAACAAAATAAAACAAACAAAAAACAAGCCTTTTTGGGCCTAGACAACAATAAAAGGTATTGTTTTAAACTATTAAGTTAAATGTGTTATACAGCAAATAGAAAATTGAGTTTTCTAAACCTAGTTAGTAAACAGAACTGTTAGGAATTCCTTTTGTCTAGGGGTCTACAAAGTAAACATAAAATACTAAAAGTGCCCTGAACCAAGAAAATCTAGGAGCCTCTGATTTTAAACTGAATGGCTGCTACCCAACTAGGGAGAGTAAGGAGGAAAAGCCACAAGTGTACATTCAGAAAAAGAATAAAAGGAGATTTAATACACGTTAGCAGAAACTAAATGAAAACACTGAAAGAACAATGCTCCAAATATGAATGAGGTGAAACAATTTCAAAGCAAGAAATAAAAGTGAGATGATACCTAAAAAATGTTTATCTGAGTAATATATGGGTCTAAAAAATAAGCTACCTAATAGAAGGAAACTTCTAAGGTGAAAGAAGACCTGTGGGGGCAGCTGCAAGAATCATGGCATTAAGGAAGGGATCCAAGTGAGATCTAAACTCTATGAAGATAAATGTTCTATTAATATCAAAAACAAAGAAATTAGAACCTAATAACATTCTAATTAAAGGATAAGAAAATACTGTAAGTATCCAGAGTAAAATCACATTACTCGTCAAAAATTAAAGCCCAACTTTTATGACAATTAAACCTTCTAGCCTGTATTACCATACTCATTCAGCAGTTACACTGGATTCCTTTATTCTTTTTATCTCACTCTCTGCTTTTGAACCATTGGGATGTATTTCCTCTGTTGGGAAAGGTCTTTTTCACTTACTTCCTATGCCTTGTTCATTTCCTGCTTTTCCTTCAGATCTTGAATTTTTTTTTTTTAAGTACCTGGGATCAAACTCAGGACTTTGCACCTGCCATGCTGGTGCTATGCCGCTGAGCTACATTCCTGGCCCCAGATCTCATTTTTTTTTTATGAAAGAATGTTGATCTAGCTACAGAAAAACAATAGCTTCTGCAACTGTAATAGTATGTAATGGAAGTTAAAAGCTGTACCTATCACTTATCAATTTGAGCCCTCAACATAGTGTTTAATACATGTGCAACGTCACTAGAGTGTAATGAGGATCTTTAAATAAAGATACCTCCTGCTGCATGGTAACTAGGTTGTACAACAGTGAAGAAAGGAGACCATTTATGAGGCGACTCCAGTGCTAATTATTCCACTGGGAAGAGAAATTGGTCAGATTTGGAATATTTTGAAAGTAGAACCACACAGTCTTATTGAGAGTAGGATGTTAGAGAAAGGAAATGAACATGACAATTTTTTTGGACAGAGTTAACTGTTGCAATGAAGTCATTAGCTAAAATGGGAACAAAGGAGGTTTCAGAAACAGCATTATTTCAGTTTAGGTAAGTTTGAGATATTTATTGAGACAACCAAAAGAAATTTTAAAAGGCAGTTTGCTATACAAATTTGGAATGTGAGAGACATTTAAAAATAAAACACAGCATTTGGAAACATGTAACATTTAAAGGGTCACCAAATAAGTGCATAGAAGCAGGAAGAGAAATAAAAGGACTGAGGAAAAGCTGTATAATGAAGTATCAAATATAGTCTCTTGGAGGCAAAAGTATGCCAAAGAAGAAAGAACAACTGGGAGGTCCTTGTGAAAAAAAAAAAAAACAACAAACTGATGCATTCTATAAAATGGATTAAGTGGAAAAAACTATGGTATAACAACCAAATAAAATGCATAGTACTAAATTTGACAGTGTTTTGAAGAAAACAGCTACAGATCCTATTTGGGGTAAAGCTGGTGAATTTGGCATCAATATTAGAAAAGATGAAAACTTATTCAGAGGGAAAGCTGAAGATGATTGACTTTTAAAGTGGGATACAAAATATTATGAATAAAAACCTTATTCATATATATGGAGGAAACACATTTAAACATCAGAAACCACATACCTTAAAAAGTATTAAGTGATAAATTTTCAATGACAAGTGTGATCTTTTAATTTTTGAGTGCATTTTAATTTTTAATATTTTAGCTTGCTATATTTTCTAATTTTCTATAATATACCTACATTACATTTAAGAATGAAAGTAATGATTTGTGAAACCACATTTACCAATAAACTATGAAGCTTGATAACGAAGGGACACAGTAATATGCAAATCACTGGTAACTTTGACAAGAAGTGTTTCATTGAACTTGGGGGAGCAGAACCTGACTGAAAGAGTGTAGCAGTGCCTATAAAGTGAAACTTAAAGAGTTATGGTGCAACTCAACAATTAAATGCCAAGATATATACCCAAGCGCACTGAAAACGTGTTCACACTAAAACCTGTACATTTGTGTTAAGGATTTAGCCATGTGGCACTACACCTAGCTTTCAAACACAAGGACCCGGAGTTCAATCCCCAGTACCACAAAACAAACAAAAAACTTGTACATTAACATTCATAGAAATATATGAATTAGCCCTAAGTAGAAACAATCTAAATGCCTATAAAAGATGATCAATTATGTGTACTACAAGTAGCCCACTTTATCTGCGAACACAAACACACTGCATTGAAACTTTGGAAAAAAAACTACATCTGCACTGAATATATCCACTCTTTCTTGTCATTATTCTCAATACAAGACAGTGTAATTATTTAAATAGATTTTACATTGCATTAGGTAATATAAGTAATCTTACTTAAGGACTTAAAATACACAAGTATTATGCAATTTTATGCAATGGACATGAATATCCATAGACTTTGATATCCTTGGAATTTCAGTAAGCAATCCTCCACAGATACTGAGGAATCACTGTGTATGAGTACAACAGAATATTATTTGGCAATAAATAATGAAGCACTATACATGCTATAATGTGAACAAATCTTGAAAATATCAAGAAAAATATACAAACTAATTATGTATTTCATGTACACAAAATGTTTGTAATAATTCTACTGAAACTGTGCTGCTTAGATGGGGGAATGGGAACTGAAGTAATTGCTAATGGACATGATCTTTAAGGATGTTGAAAGTGTTCTTAAGTATTAATAGTTGCACATCTTCAAATAAAAACACTTTATAAGGGTGAATGGTATAGTATATGCATTATATCTTAATAAAGTTGTTACTAAAGAGAAAAGAATCTAGTTGATGGATGTTTCATTCCTGTTCAGTATTTTCTGCTTTACTATTTTAACTGTCATTTTAATGTGCTTTATTTTAGGACGTATTAATCATTTTTAATAACTTTGTTCTTCTCCTCTTAATCCCTTTGCTGACACTACTCTCATAATCTTTCCCAAATCAAGGATTAACCAGACAGAGTAATGTATGGTTCTATTAAGAAAAGCATAGAGGTAAATAAACATTAAATGTGATAAGTGTTCAGATCTTCTTTTCATGCTTTTTATATACAAATACATATACAAAAAGGAAATGGAGAAAGAGAACGAATTGCTGCCTAATAATACACACTTTAAGCTAACAATACTTTAAACACCCAAATACCTGAATTGCAACACTGTTTTGGGCTTAGAAAATAACACTGCAGTGTTGTAAGTATCCTTCACACTTGATAAGTATTTCAATATTTAAGTAATGCTGCTATATTATTTTCTTTCAAGAAATTAAAAAATTTGTAAATGGTAAATAGAAGGTATTTTGTGGGCAAGGAGATCAAGAGTACATACATAAACTCAAGGATAAAGTTATTTTTACAGTTCATTGCCTTTCTTAAATTGCAGAATTTCAACAGTAACTACTGTTGGAGTAACATATGAGAAATTTAGCTAACCATATAATAACAAAAACCCTGTACAAATACCCAAACTTGGAGAATTTCAGTTAAGACATTAGAAAAATAAAGGTTTTTTTTTTTTCTTCCAAAAAGGTATCTAAAGACAATGGTTTGGGCATCCCATGTATATTAGTTGTAGGTCATGTTAATCCAACTTTTCTGTATTTCTTAAATAAAATTTTATATTCAATTGATGAAAAGACAAATCCCATATTCAAAAACACTTCCAGAATATATCTATAAGTAACTCACAGTAGTCTTTCAGTTTTTATTTCAGTGGTATCCAAAATACTAAATGGAAAACTCTAGGAAGAAATAATTCCTAAGTTTAAGTTGTATGGCATTCTGAGTAGTCCAATGAAATCTTACACCATTTTTCTCAAAAAATAAATCACTCCTTAAATACCACACTGGCATTTAAATAGTTGTCTCAGTTATTAGAGTGACTGTCAAGGAACTGCAGATTTCAGTATTGTCTTCCATTTCAGTATTGTCTTCCATTTCAGATATCCACGGGGGGATGTGGCATGTATCCCTACTAGATATGGGCTGACTACTGTATTAATAAAAAAAAAGGTCTATTTTTAAAAGTTATTTCACTGAAGTCTTTATGTATAGGGCATTTTCTTATTTTTGCTGCATTTTCTTACGCATTTCTTCAAGAGCTGCTTCTTTCTCTCTTAGCACCTGTTTAAGTCTTCTTATTTTTTCATCTCGGATGGTTTCTTCTAATTCTGGTGGTGTCACTGGGAATATATCTTCAGTATAATTTTTATTAAAGAAATTACTTTGTTCAAAAATTACATTTGAGTTCAATGCTCTTTTCTGCTGCTTCTCTGGGTAACAGTGCATTATATCTGTGTTTTCTTCTCTAGTTTTGCTGTGGCTTGGGAGAATGCTATTTTGTGGTATATCTGAAGCTGGCAAAATACCGCTAAGGGGTTCAGAAGTGGTGACATTTGTTTTCCCATTTGTTCCTGTGTTAGATGCGCTCTCAGTTTTTCTCTTCTTTGTGTGATCCATCTTCTTAATGGTTTTGGCTTTTCTTTTCTTACCAAAACTCTATTGCAATGTGGAATAAGATTTAAAAGAGTTATTGCTGTATGTTTATATATAACATACTGTACTCTCAAATTTAACAAAGCTTGTACACACACATATCTAGCTATGAAACTGAACTCAATGAAATTTCCTAGGGATAACTACAGCACAAAAGAAATAGGTCTCACTGTATGGTACCTAATCATTTATTTATTTCACAGCTTAATTCAACTGCTCAAGTTACACGTTATAAGTCCTACTTACCTATCACCAAAATATAATAGTATCTGTGAAGTCTTGAGAATGAAAACTGATTTCTTTTCTTTTTCTTTGCAGAGTGGGCACACATGTAAGTTTTTCATTTGGGAATGCTAAAGTTCAGAATACCAGATCATAACAATACATTCATTTATAAATATAATAACAACAGGTAAAGTTATACAGAAATCTCTTTCCATTATTAATGGCCACAGGCTGCTTGAAATATACTGAGTTAATTCTACAATTTGCCAGGTTACATTTACTATTATAGTTGCCTTACTTCCTTTAGATAACGTCTCCAAAGCAGGATAATTAAAATACTGTCGCCATTTTTTACTACAATGGAAAGAAAAAACAGTAGATGAGCAATAACTTAAAAATCTTAAGTGGGGGGGTGGGTGGAGGGTTAGCTCAGAGGTTCCGGTGCCTGCCTTGCAAGCGCAAGGTCCTGAGTTCGATCCCTGGTAACCATATACAATGCGGGGCATGGAGACTCACGCCCACCAGCAATCAAAACCGCATACCAGAGTGCCAGGCGTAGTGGCCCACGCCTGTAATCCCAGCACTCGGGAGGCAAAGACAGGAGGACTGCTGAGTTCCAGGCTTGCCTGGGCTACATAGTGAGCTCAAAGCCAGCCTGAACTACAAAGCGAGACCCTGTCTCCAAAAAAAAAAAAAAAACTTAAGTGGGGAAGCACTGACTGTGCATAAATTGTTCTTTTAAACAATGTTTTGATACACTTATTTGTAAAGTTATTAACAATCATAAAGCAAATCACTAAAATGAACATATCCATGTATCTTTTGTAGGTACTAAAAAGATACCTACAATAGATACTATAAAATCTGTTATTACCTGTTTGTTTTCTGCTTCCTTCACCACAAACTCTGTCTCTTTGTATGCGCCACTCTTCACCACATTGCTAAAGAAATCAAAACCTTTTCCAGAGCCCAAATGGTCAGGGATTCGAGTAAGGCAAACTCTCAAATCTTTAGTGAGACCAAATATCTTTTTAAATTCAGCATCACTCTTCGAATATGATGCCTTATTAATGTTTTCTTGAGAATCTTTCTTGTCCTTGCTTTCTTGAGTACACCTTTCTAATGTTGATGCCATCTCATTCTGGATCTGGAATTAAGAAAAAAAAAACACAAACAATGCTGGTAATTACTCAAGTTATTTTATTAGACTGGCAACTAAGTGACTATTAAATCTCCCATGAGAATACATAACACTTTAAATATTTGCATCACTTTTAACACCCACATTCAAAAACTGAATTTAACTGAATGCAAATTAAAATATTCCTCCATAATTTCTCATTTAATTGTGGTACTAACAAGTAACAGATGGTCCATTTTCAATCAACTAAAATGAGAATAGACTCTAATGGCAAGTTTATAACAATCTACAATATTATTTATAAACTAGTTTCCTGGAAAAGCCATATGTCTTTAATCAATCTTGTACTTATCAGAATTAACCTCCGCACATCTCTGGAGCTCAATAAATTCTGTACTAAAGGAAAGAAATATTGACATTACTAAGTAGTATTACCTAATACAGACATTACCCCTACATAAGCAAGAAAAAGGGGGATACGAATATTTAGTAAGTACACAAATACATGTAACTTCAGAATGGAAAGGTGCTGTGTATGTTGCTAGTGGGTATGTTTAGTTGGATAAGGAATTAGGAGATTTTAAAAAGGAAAAAAACTACCTAAGTCATAACAAAAGCAACAAAATTCTACCAAAGATGCTGATAAAATATTTCCACAAATGACTAAAAGGTTCTACTAGTCCTCTTCCATTTTTCATCATGCCTAAAAAAAACTGCTAAACGTCTCCCCACCAACATCACACAAAAAAGAGAAAACAAAACCCCAGCCCTCCTACATGCATGCTGATCTCCTCCCATACTAAAAGTAGGCTATTCAGTATGTATGTGTACATATATGTGCATGTATGTATAATCACACAATTTTACTAATTTTCTGAAGTCATTCTGTCCATTCCTAACTCTTCTGTTGTATGATTTTTGACTTTGTATTAAAGATTTATAGGCCAAATGATTCAAGAAAAAGACTCTCCTTAGACTCTCAATTGTATCCCTCAGGTATTTACTCAGATGAAAGCTTTGACTTAATTATGTGTGATGATGTAGGGGAGGAGGTAGACAGGTATCATAGACAAATTTAAGACTTAAGAAAGGAAAAATTTCTAAATAGATATATAAGAAGAATATCCTGACATGGAAAATTACCTTTGGTTCTTGGTCTCTGAAAACACAATGTTGTGAAGTAACAGCTGTTGCATCAACAGAGGAACTTATTTTCTCTATGCTCTGGATGATATTTCCTTTTCTCGGGGCAGTCTGTCCTGTACTAAATCCATCTGGAAAGAGTGGCTTTGTGAATAAAGTCTTACTCTGTTTTGGGTAGTTACTGGATTGGTTCATAGTATTTGTGTTTGTGGTAGGAAGAGATGGTGTCTCCACTTTTTTAATCTTCTCTGAACTTAGATTGACCATGGAAGAAAGCTGATTATTTGAAAGTGACATCTGGAAAGATTTACTTTTAGCTAAAACAATATTTACAACCTCTTTGGATATTTCTGTGACTGGACTTGAACTCACTACCTGTGATACTGGACTTGAATTCACTACCTGTGATGTGTCTTTTCTTAATGAAGTATCAACAGAAACAGAATTCTGTTGGTCAGTTTGTGAAGGCAGAGCATCTGTTCCCTTTTTAGCCAACAGATAGACTTTCCCATTAAACATAACCAATGCATTATCTTTTATAGGCACACTTATAGATTGTGCCCCACTAGAGCCAATGGTACTCAGTGGTGGTACACTTATAGTATTATCTCCCAAACTCTTCCTATCTACAAAACTTTTTAAAATTTTTGATGCCACATTATTTGAAGATTTAACAGGAACAAGAGATGGAGTACAAGGTTGTAGATTTTCTTGAAAAATCCATTTCACTGGAGTAGCTTGAGAATGCTGAGCACCTTTTAACTGTGTCTCTGTAGCGACTTTCGCTGGAATTTGTGTGGTATTTAGTATCACTGGTTTTCCTATTTCTTTAACAGGTTTTGGGTAAATATTTTGGAAGTTCTTGGTAACTACATTTTTCACTGTCTTTACAGGAGATACATAAATAACTGTTGGTATTTGGGAGGCCTCAACTGTTCCTGAGGTACTTGTGGTTGAAGTTGCAAGTATCTTTTGCTGAACTGAAGGAGGCAATGATGATGCAGGTACAGATTTCACTTCAGCATGGGCTGGAATCTGTAAATGATGCCCAGAAGGCAAAACTGAAGATTTCACAGTCATTGGAAGACTCGGGGAATTGACTACAATATAAGATGAGTCACTTTTTGTTGAGGGAGGAACAGCAAATGTTTGCATGGTGAGTCCATCAATTTTCACACCATGACTCTTAACTTTAGAAAATGATGAAACAAAATTTTCAGTTCCCACAGAAGTAACTCTACCTTTTTCTGCTGTATCTACTGTTCTTGTAACAAAATAGTTTGAAGAATTGGCTGGCTGTAAAATGGGTAATTGAACTGATGCACTTGTGGAGGAGCTGGAAATCTGAGTCTGAAAAGTAACTTGCACTGGTTTTCCTGTATTCCCTCTCAAAGCATCAGACATGACTGGAGATTGAACTAGTGGAATAAGATTTCCAGAAGAATTAGGAATTGGAAGTAACTGCAGAAGATTTTTTCCATCCGAGCCAATCGTCTGAACTACTTGGTACATGCAGCCTGAAACACTTAAAAGAACATTTTGAGTAAATAAATACAACATACTATATGGTATATACATTTTATTTTAAAATAAATATTTGCAAATATCTTAAATATTAAAATAAAAGTATATAATGTCCTATTTTCAGTTTCAAAATGAAATATAAAACAAAAACCTTGAAGAGATATAGTCAGCTTTGCTTTATATCTCCTAATACAATTACACAATGAGTACAATATTAACATTTATTACTTTATTCTATATAATAAATGCTACTACAATAGACTCCTGAACTATTAGCATCCTTTTATGTCCTTTTCCTTAAACTATTTTCCTTTATTCTCCTCTTTTAGTATTATTGCACAGGATTTTCATTCCACCTCTACTTATTCTATTTCATCATTTTTTTCTCTTAATCCTGTTCTTCTTCTCCTTTACAATGACTCAAAAGTTCTATCATTATTCTTTTTTCTTAAGATGTCTCATGGTAACAGCTTAGTTTGCCACACTTTTATACTGTAGACTTAAACAGTCATTTATGTAAGACCACCCTCCGACTATTGCTTAGTTTTAGCAAATTTAAGATCTGGTGCTAAATATTTCTTGATATAGCATTTATTTAATTATATCATCCACTGCCTATTCATACCTAAAATACTATGGCATTATAGCCGAATAGTTTTTAATAAAGATGAACAGAATGGAAACCAACAATTATTTTTGTTGTTTTTTGTTTTTGTTTTTTTGAGACAGGGTCTCACTTTGAATTTCAGGCTGGCTCTTTGTTATGTACCCCAGGCAAGCTTTGAACTAATAGCAATCCTCTTGCCTCTGCCTCAATATTGCTGGGATTACAGGTATGAGCCACAATGCCCAGCACTGTGGTACATGGTTTATCGGCGATGAACTCAGGACCTTCCACTTGCAAGGCAGGCACCAGTACCACTGAGATAAATCCCCAGCCCATAAGTTATTTCTTAATAAAGACTGCCTATATAATCAATTACTAAGGGTTCCCTGAATATAGATATCTCCAAGTATTTATACCTAATCAGTCTTTCAGCTCCTTCAAATACAGAAATCTCAAGAAATTTCATTTTTTCATTCTACCTAGATAGTCCTCCCCCACACAATTCTTATAGACCTCAAATCTCAGCATAAATAACACTTTCCAAGAAAAAATTCTCTCTGGCCAACTTAATTATCTTTCACCTTCTTTTATAATTAAACTATAACAGTTAATGTGCTTCATGATTTATATCACAGGTTGTCGATATCGAAGTTATTTGCATACACTGCCTCTTGTGCTAAATTCTTGCAATACAAATGCAGAGTCCATGGTCCATAGACACATTATGATCTTAGATGACTAAAACCAAATGAAGAAAAATATAAAATCAAAGGATAATTAAGATTCTCAGAAGTGGGATTTAGCTCAGTGGCACTACACCTGACTCATAAGCATAAGGTCCTGAGTTCAATCCCCTTGTGGGAGTGGGTGGGTATTTTGGCACAAGCCTGTAATATCAGCACTCAGGAGACCAAGGCAGGAGGATAGCCATGAATCTGAAATCAGCCTGAACTACATATAAGACCCTGTCTCAAAAAAAAGAAAAAAAAGATTTTCACAGTATAATGGCATGTTTTTCTACTTAAGTATATTTTTACAACTTTCAATATTAATGACAAAATGTGATTTAATTTTAGTAAATTAAGTCTCTAAATGCAAAGAGGAGTCTGAATTCTTGCTTTTAGAGCTTGAAGAAAACCTACTGTGTCATGACTTGACTCTTGGCCAAAAAACAAAAACAACAGTAACAACAAAAAACAAAGTGATAAAAATTTATTCAACATGAATTCATTAAATGAAAACCTAACTTTTGTTGCTATTACTCTTAAATTTCCCTTGTTTTGCTTCTAGTCTGGGTAAGTATCATTTTTGGCTTATACTATCCAGGCTTCATGATTGACCTTTTTACTTTGTCTTACATACCTCCTTTCCCTTTTGTTCATTTAGCACACCAAAACTGGTCCTTCCCTGCTTAAAACATTTCAGTGGCTTGCTTCTCTTTGTATTTGGAAGGACAGAAGGAAAATCACTGCTCTTTATCCAACAGAAGCCAATGGAAAATGGGGTTTTAAGAAAACTGGACAATTACAGTGGAAGCCTGTGAGAGGCCAATACAACACTAGAAGTAATGGTATGTGACTCATTGATGGGTTTAATAATAACAGGGAAAGAAGTTTCTGAGGAATAGATATAAACACAGCAAGTGGTTAACTTTTAAAAACTTTCATTGCAATGAGGGAAAAATGGCCAGTTCAATTCCTACAGGGGAAATAAGATCAAAAAGGAATCTTTCCTGGGTCGGAGGGTTAGCTCAGTGGTTCTGGTGCTTGCCTTGCAAGCACAAGATCCTGAGTTCGATCCCTGTAACCACATACAATGCTGGGCATGAGTCTCCACGCCCACCAGCAATCAGTACCACATACCACATACCACAGTGCTAGGCGTGGTGGCTCACGCCTGTAATCCCAGTACTCGGGAGGCAGAGACAGGAGGATTGCTGAGTTCGAGGCTTGCTTGGACTACATAATGAGCTCAGAGCCAGCCTGAACTACAAAGAGAGAGCCTGTCTCAAAAAAAAAGGAATCTTTCCTTTATTATTTATTTTCAATTTTTTTGAGACAGGGTGTCACTATGTATGTAGTTCAGGTGGGTCTTTGACTCACTATGTAGCCCTCAGAGTCAGAGTAATCTTTACAGCATAAGGTCCTCAGAGTCAGAATAATCCTCCTACCTAACCCACTCAAGTACTAAGACTATAAGTGTGCACCAACATGCCCAATGATCCCCCCAAAAAAAAACAGGGTTTCTGCCTTGAACTAAATATGTAATCAAGGCTGGCCTGGAACTCACAATGAATCCTTCTGCCTCAAGCACCCAATGCTGGGATTATAGGTGTGTGCCAACACACCTAGCAGTCAATGGTCTTTTTATAAAATCAAAGGAACAAAGGGCTGGAGATTTAGCTTAGGGGTTCCAGTATTTGCCTAGCAAGCACAAGGTCCCTGGTTTCCCTGGTAAGGACATACAACAATACTGGGTGTAGTGACTCACGCCCACCAGTAATCAATACCACATACCAAAGTACCAGGTGTGGTGGCTCATGCCCATAATCCCAGCATTCGGGAGACAGAGGATTGCTGAGTTCCAGACTTGCCTGGGCTACATAGTAGCTCAGGGCCAGCCTGAACTACAAAGTGAGACCCTGTCGCAAAAAAAAAAAAAAAAAAATCAACCAAACCAATACTTAAGTAAATAATGTTCATGTAAAATGGTTAAGAGAAAGAAGTTAAGGAGCAAGAGGATGATCAGCAAGAATGAAGAGTTAATGGAAACCTGAAGACAGAGGGAGGAGTGAATCTTAAAGTAATCTAGGAGCTAAATAGGTTAGGTAAATTTATAGCACTCGTGTCAGAAGATTGTAAATTTAATCTAATGGCCTTCATTTTTCAAATGAAAAGGACATGACACCATCTACCAAGAATAAGAGCAAAAATAAGGAAAGCTTGATGGAAATTGAAAATTTTAAACCCTCTTTGTAAAAGAATAAGAAGGCCTCAGCAAATATTAAGAGTTAGCAGGTAGTAGTGATGGCAGGGAGACAGGTGGTGACAGAATTTAGAGTCTCACCAGTCTGGGCTCTTATGAGATTTTCCTTCTTTCACTAGTCACAAGGAAAAAAAATACTAAAAAGTTCATCCAGAATTTAGGCAGCTTTAGAAAAGAGCGACAAAAATTAAATAGGTGCTGGGCATGGTGCCTCATGCCTGTAATCCCAGCACTTGGGAGGCAAAGGCAGGGGGATTACTATGAGTTCAAGGCCTGTCTGGGCTAGAGTTCAGGGCCAACCTGAACTACAAAATGAGATCCTGTCTAAAAAGAGAAAAATAAAAGTCAAATAGAAGCAACAGAAGTCAAGGTATCCAGTAAGACTTATTAAAATAATAAAATGTAAAATCTAAACTGGATAAAAAGGAAGAAGAATATAATGCTAATGTACAAAGGTTAAAGAGAACAGGTCAGTTGAAATACAGTACACAGTGAAGGCTAAGGATGTAGCTCAGTAGTAAAACATGTGCTTAGTATGTGAAAGGACTTCAGTTCAACCCCTAGGAGAAAAAGAAAAAAACAGTAGAAATATTTAAACCAGAAAGCTAGAAATAGGAGTTAACACTTAGAAATCAGGCTGCCTAAATCAATAATTTCATAGGCTCAGTAATTTCATTTGCTTACAAGGACTACAGGAGTGGAGAGCTGCAACAGAATGAAAAGTAAGATCACTGGAGAAAAAGATTTGTGTACTGAAAGACCAGATAACAAAGAAATTATCCTTAGATAGCTAAGCATTTATATTGTTTTATTTTGGTATCTAATCAGATTCCTAACTATAGTCCATAAGAAACAATGGATTTCAATACTGGACTTCACTGATGTGCTCAAGTGTCTGGTTTTTTTTCCCTTAAATCATAGCCATATAGTAAACTTTCTGTTCTATTGTGTTTCTTTTATTGATGGGCAATCTTTTTTTTTTTTTTTGGCCCTGAGCTCACTATGTAGCCCAGGCAAGCCTTGAACTCAGCAATTCTCCTGCCTCTGCCTCCTGAGTGCTGGGAAAACACGCATGAGCCACCATGCCCGGCTTGATGGGCAATTTTTATTAAAATATTTCTGGAAGAAAACTAAAAAACAAACCAAACGGTTATCTATACATATGTCTATGTCATGTAAGGTTAGAAAAATTATGAGTTACATGTCAAGTTTAGTGATGGAAAGCGGGTAGACAGTGCTAGTGAACCACAATTAAAACCTGATACTCCAGAAGGTTGTTCTGAAGTCCATTCTTTTGCAGTCTATTTCCTTTCCCACAATTCTACCGAAACCTCTAGTTCAAATTAACATGTAAATCCTTATAGTCTAATCTTTTTATCCCCATTCCTACATGGTTTAACTTGTAACTGACACTGCTGGCTAATTATCCCTTCTAGCTGGAATTTCTTCTCTCTCCTGGTTTCTACTGGGCATAATTTCTTCTTCTCACTTTTTTAATACTCTCATTTTCTGCATTTTACTCACATGACTACTGTCTAAAGATCCCATTTTTTCCCTCAAAACATTCTTCCTTAAAAATGGCACCAATTTGCATGATTTCAACAATTTCTTTTTAGTATCTCCTTTTGTAATAATGACTCCTACAGTTATATCCTTTTATTCCTGTCCTCAATATTGACCAATATTGTGATGGCTTCCCAAACATTTTCATTTACTGCAACAAGTTGTATTAATACATTTAACAAGTTGAAATTATTCTATATTACAAATGAGTGCTAAAAGCTAGATACTATCAAGAAATCTAGAGTGTATAAGTAACTTTAAAAACTCAGCACCCCTAAATTTGAAGACACAATTAAAAAATGACTATTTGAAATGAATAGACATTTTTCAGATGAAGAAGTAAAGGCAGCTAAGAAACATGAAGAAATGTTCAACACTGCTGGTCATTCTGGAGATGCAGATGAAAATGACCATGAGATTCCATCTCACTCCACAAAGAATGGCTGCAATTAAGAAATGAATCAAGAATAAATGCTGGTAGGGCTTTGGGGAGAAAGGAACCCTTCTCCACTGTTGGTGGGACTATAAGTTGGTGTAACCACTGTGAAGATCAGTGTGGAGATCCCTAAAAAAATTAAGATCAGAGGTCTCATTTGACCCCAGTAGGTATATATATGAAAGAACTGAAGAATCATACCACAGCAACATATGTGCGCCTATGTTCATAGCAGCTCAGTTTATGATAGCCAAATCTAGGAAACAACCCAAATGCCCATCAACTGGAGACTGGAGAAAAGAGATGTGTTTTTTTGTTTTGTTTTAGAAATGGAATATCACTCTGCCATAAAGAATGATAAATTTGAGTCATTTACACTTTAATGGACATTTACACTTGAGGACATATTCACAAGTCAAATAAATAGGTCACAGATGTGTAAATGCTCTGTCTTTTCTTTGGTATAAATGAATGCCAAAATTGCTAATATGAAACAGGAAGAAATATGCAAAAAGAAAAGGGAGAGGGTGAGTAGGGAAAAATAATGGGAAAGAATTTGATAGTAACAGATTTCACCCCTTTTCTTCACCATTATGACATCTACCATTGAGTCCACCTCACATCACTTCATATCTAGCACTTTTCCTCTAACCCTGTATTTTGTTCTGTTTAGATTCTCAGATTGCAACTGTCAGTGACTACTATGTATGTCTGGCACATTAATGTTGTTTTTATCCTGTTGTCTTCCTTCTCAAGGTCTCAATATTTACTAGTGGCCAGTTCAGTTTGACATGAAAACCATCTACAACATAGGTAATCCAGATCAATCTTTAAAACTGTATCATTTACAACTTCTCTACATGAAATCTTCTCTTACCAGAAAGACTTGCTATTCTGGAGTATGCCAATAACATAAAATGAGGTTCATACTGCCTCTTACAAATGAAGTATCTGCTAGTCACTCAACTCAATTTCTGTCAATTTTGTCATTCCTAAAACAAAGGTGCCATTAATGCTGGGAATTATATAATCTTACAATCCCTCTCTCTCTCCTTATGTGTGTGTGTGTGTGTATATATATATATATGTATTTCAGATATAGACAGAAAATTGCCATTTAAGAGATGAACTAAAATCTTACAAAGATTTCATTTTCTTAAAGATCATATTCTACTGGGTAATGGCAGAACTAAAACTAGAATCAAATTTGGCACCCTATGCTCTAGTTTGATCATTTAAATAAGAATCATCAACATACAACTAGTTTTTTCTATCTTTTTTTCTTTTTTTTTTGCAGTACTGGGGATCAAACTCAGGCCCTTCTGCTTCCAAGGTAGGCATGGTACCACTTGAGCTAAATACCTGGCCCAACATATAACTATTTCAAACCAGTTATTACTTGAACTGAGAAACTGCATTGGAAAAACACTTTACGAGGCCCTTCTTTTTAAATTCTTTATTTTTAAATTAAGTTTATTAGTATAGGAACATACACTTTTAGAAGGTCAACTACTAGAGACAAAGGGACAAGGCAAGAGGAGAAGGAAGGGAGAGGGGTAATAGGGAGTGAAAATAATCAAATTATATCAAATGCCAAATGAATACCAATACGCCAAAATGAAACCCATTATTCTGTGTAATTAATACACACTAATAAAAGCTTTAAGAGCAGAAAAAAAAAGCTTTATACTTTAAAGACTAGAATAAAAATAGGAATATATCAGAAAGATGACAGACTTCTAATACTCTAACTTACTAAACTGACCAACTTTGGAAAATTTACTTAACCTCTTCAAATCTTTTTCCTCATTTGTAAATTGGAATAATAAAGACCCATTATGTTAAGGAAATGAAGTTATTTTCCCAGGAGCATGATAATTACCATTTTCAATTAAAATATGCAATTGGTAGAAAAATAAGGAAATGAAACAGATAGGACTTTTGAAAATGAGATGAGAATTTTAACAATAAAGCCTCAAGCCAACTGCAGTAGAGTGGTACCAACTACTAGAGAGGCTGAGGTGGGAAAACTCCTTGAGTATAGGAGTTCAAAATAACCATGGGAAATATAGCAAAAATCAATCTCAAAAATATTTTTTAAAAAGAATTTTTAAATCTACATAAGTTCCTTAATTTTAATTAATACTGACATGAAGCATTCACATATTAAAAACTTTGAAGGCTAATTAACATTATACATATATTTGCAAAATACACTTTTCAATTGTTAAGAGATCCTTTCATGTCTTACTGTAACATTATAGACACATAATATATGTAAGTACTTAATTTTATAATGTATGTAATAATGCCACATATTATGTACACAATTGATACACTGTTATAGTAGTGATCATTAACTCTAATCCTCATTGCCCAGCAAAGAAGTTACTGTATTACTACTTTACAGTTGAGAAAATGGGAAGCATCAGAAATATTAAATAAGCTATACAGAATTACGTGTTTTATAAGCAATCCTATCCAATTTCTGCATGTAGTGTAAGCACACAAGATTCAAAACCACACATACACAAACTGACAGCTTAATGACAGATTCTATTTAGCCTGTTTCCTGCCCACTTTTATACAAATCACAGAAGTAAAGATAATGAAATGTGGACAACTGTGCATACTGAACTGATGACAGCACATTTAATTTTTCTAAGCAAACCAAGCTTCCTGCTGAGAACAGTAATTTCAGCTGGCCACTTGAAAACAAAACGTAAAGATAATAAGATTGGACAACTGTGTACACTGAACTGATGATGGCACATTTTATTTTTCTAACCAAACCAAGCTTCCTGCTGAGAACAGTAATTTCAGCTGGCCACTTGAAAACAAAACATTAAGGGCAGACAGACATCAACTGCTAACATGACATCCCAATTCCTATTACTGTGGAATATAATTAGAGGCTTTGGTTATACTTCTAAGCTAATAATTCATAAATCTCTATTTTCAAGTCTGATCCTGTGTAAGTTTCAGATTCAAATGTCTTTTTGATTGCTTTCTTAATGTACAGGACTCCTCATCTCAGTTAATTCACTAGTTTCCACCCAGAAAACCAGCGTTGTAACTGACCCCTCTTTCTTCATCACAATTTGCTGTTTTTCATTCTATTTCTTTGAATCCAATCTTTTTCTGCATTAGCTTGTTCTAACCTCCCAAATCTCTAAGAAAGCACCTCAAATAATCCTGACATCAAACTCCACCCCCAATCTACACTACCATCAGCTATCTAAAATATATACCTACGTCAATTCTCAAAATCCTTTAAACAGTCCCCAATAGATGAAGTTGATTTTTTACCAAGGTAAGCTAAACTCTCAAATGCTACCTACTTATCCTGTTCACAGTACAAATTCAACCAAATCCCAGCTGTTAATAATAATAACCACACTGGTGGCTTCATTTACCAATTCCTCCTGATGGGGTATGCACTGTATTTACTTTCAACTGTACAAACTTAAAGGTTAAATCAGCCATCCCTGAAACCTTTTTTTATAATTCCCTTCCTCTTCACCCTCCTCTGCATAAAGATAAAACTTACTACATCAGCTTTTCTGAGTTCCCACAGCATTATAAATTTTCTCATTAAAATGGCTCGCATCCTGTTCACTTCTTTATTTACTACAGTCTATCATGTATGTAAGTAGATGTTCAATGCAAACCTAAGTAAACTAAAAAAGTACTATCAAAAACATCTTCAACATTTTTCCTTTCCACTTACAAGGTTAAATGCAGGTTTTACATTCTATGCCTAGATGAATCAGGTATTTCAAGCAATAAATATCTATTATATTAAGGAGCATTCTACTCAAGAAAAATTTCAAATATTTATAGAAAATAAAACCATAAGTCATTTATAAAGAAAAATGATTCCAAATCACTAAAAATTATCAGAAAATTTCCAATAAAAAGAGGTAATATCATTTACATACATTAATTTGAATGTCACACATGGTATTACTAGTAAAACAAAACAATTAATTATTCAACCAATAACTAGTGTTAACTTCAGAATATCTGGTAAGAGTCCAAAATATATTATGTAAGCATTCTGTGATGCAAGAAATAAATACGTGTAAATATAATGAAAATGACAATACACAAACCAATGTGTTTAGTGAATTCGAAGGACTTATGCATATTACCAAAACATAATTCAATAATTTGTAATGTTTTTTCAAAAATCAAAAACACAGCAAAAAGGATCTGAAAATTGGTAAAACAGTTCAAATATACAATAATATCTTTTAAAATAACAATCTTATTTCTGGTATTGAAAAAGAATGGGAAACTAAAATGTCTTGTCTATAAGTTATGGTAAATCAAATGTCATTAAATAGACAAATATTAGAATAGGGTAGGAGAAATTAAACAGTAAAAAGTTAATTCTACATTACATCAACATACAGGGTATCATCTCTGCCTCATCCCCTGACGTTTTTAAAAAAGAACATATATACAGAAAAACTGGCTCTTTTTATGGGCTATAAGACAAATGGTTCTTTCTAAGAAGGTCTTCAGTACTGTTTTAGCTCACCACCTTAGTGACAATTCTTTTTGTAACACTTCGGCTTTTAGAGAATCACCATTACATCAGACACAGCAGCAAGCAACTGCAAGTCCCAGCTATTAGGGAGGCTGAGGCAGGAGGATCACTTGAGCACAGGAGTTTGAGGCCAGACTGGGCAACACTGTGAGACTATGTCTTTAAAAAAACTACCTCACCATACTTTTTATATCTACCTGTAATTAAAACAAACAAGTGTCCTGAGCTACAACTTATAAAGAATTAAATGTGTCCCTGATAATTTGTGCAGAATTAAGTTTGCATTTTTGTTCTAGCTATAGTACTGTATTTTTTCCTGTGCTAAGTAATTTATATATATTCAATCTTAAATAACTATTTAGATTGGATGCTGTGGCACTTGATTTAATAAACACTAATGGGCACAAAGGTGGGGTTAAAACCAAGTAGTCTGATTTTCTTAAAATATGAATCTCCTTAATTCCCCGCTGTTCATTTTCTTTCTGCAGGCCTATTAGTTCGTCTTTTTCTCCAAACATGTAATATTCTCACTAACCAAGGCAAGAACTTAAGTTAAAACATTCTGCCCCCGCTTTATTTCTTCAACACAATCTTTTTAAAAAATTGTTATGGTTTTGGTTAAATAATAGAATCACATGTCAGGCAATGTTCCTCAATACAGACGATAATCTCATTACATCTGCTTCAAATACACTGTCCGAAACGATTTTACATGTGGATTTCTCCATCTTTTTCTCTTCATATAAAGCTATTATCTGAAAACCTAATAACTTAATTTTCTTGTTTTAGGACAAGTTCTCTTTAAGTTTACATCCTCTAACTACAAAAACGCGACTATTTTCGCTGAAGGTCCAGAGCCCCCACGGTTGCACTTGCTATTCGCGCCGACTGTGGCGTGTGTTGTATGTGTGAGAATCTTCCAGAACGTTTTTGGTCTCACAAGAGCGTCGGCCATGTTAGTTTTCCTCGCCAGTGGTGCTCTATCCTCTGCCTTTGAAACTTGAGCCATACTGGAGTCCTGCGGAGCCAGGGCAATGGCAAACTGCTTCAGGCTCTGGGATTTATATTCCAGGTGGGAAGCGCTCTCAAAGCGCTGGTTCGGCGGTGATAAGCGCTTCCCGGCTCGACTGGCGCACCCCGCAGGGAGTGTCGCCTTTCAATTGCAGAGCTCAGGAACAACACGGGCTGGAATCCTGCTGAGAGACGGGCGAGGAGCAGGAGCGTGGATATTCAAAACCAGTACTTACCAATGCGAGGCGTTGCCTGTTTTTTCCTCTGCGGGTTTCAGGAAGACGGTCGGTAGGTTATTGGACATTTTAGAGGGGTGGGGAGACAGTACATCTAAGAACGTGGGTAATAAACCTCCGGGGATCTCGTAAGCGAGAGAACCAGAGCGAGAAAGTATTGGGCTGTACTTGCCAGCAACTGCCGAGAGCGCCCCAGAGCGCCGGCTGGCTCTCGTGAGGAGCGTACGGCCAGTCTCCGAATACGTGCGGCGCAGCTCTGAGAAACCGGAAGACATGCTGCAATACCCCTCCCTCCCACCTTTTGGGGCCGAAAGTATCGGCCCAAGTCTCCGCCCCGAAGGGATATGGCCCGGCTCCATAGCCAGTCCGGGCAGACGCGGGAGGCGTGGCCTAGTGACTCCGCCCACAGGTGGGCTGGGTCAGCGGTGAAAACAACGAGGTCTAGTTTGGCTGCTCTGCTCACTGACGCCACCAACCTAGAGCAAAACTCTGTCCGGTCGCTTCCGTCACCGTCACGTCCGGTTACCAAGGTGACTGGCTCGCTAAGGCTCCGCCCTTATGACACAATCCAATCATAAATGAAGTTTGTTGCTTCTTCTTCCGGATCAGAGAACTAATCGTGAAATAAGAATCTCTTGACGCCTACGCAAAGAAAATGTTTCCGGGGTCAATGCTAAATTTTCTGCCTTATGGCTCGCCGCCCAAAACCAAATCCTGCCGCCGAGCGGCAGCGGGCTTTTTGAGTCGTCCTGAACTTGTGGCGTGAGAAATTGTAGGAGGTGCCTGTGGCTACAGTATATTGTTACTCGTTAAAAAGAAGTAACCTTTTTTTCCCTTTTATCTAAGCTTTGCTTGGAGACGTACACCTTCCACCTCCACCATGTTTATGCTTCAGGCAAAACTATCATTTGTATATAAATGACTCGTGCTCTTAGGAGTTCCGTTTCCTATATAAAGTTGTTTTTGCCATCTGTATATGCATCTTCAAAGAAAGGGTTTCAGTCTATGGTTACAGGGTAGAAATTGTGTTGAGTTAGAGCTGGAAAGCTGTTCGAGTAGTTAGTTTCAAATACAGAATCCAGTTTTATGTGAAATAAGCAATGCCTATGTAGGCATACTGATTTTGTTCAAAGTTAGGCTGATTTAAGATAGCCAACTGAAGCGTTATTTTGGTCTTTTAAAAATGGGGCTGGAAATTTAGCTCCGTGGTTCTGGCATCTGCCTAGCAAGGGCAAGGTCCTTAGTATTATCCCCAGTAACCACATACAACAATACTGGGTTTAGTGACTCATGCCCACCACCAATCAGTACCATATACCACAATCCTGGGCGTGGTGGTTCATGCCTATAATCCCAGCACTCCGGAGGCAGAGGCAGGAAGACTGCTGAGTTCAAGGTTTACCTGGGCTACATAGTGAGCTCAGGGCCAGCCTGAAGTACAACACAAGACCCCGTCTAAAAAAGTACTCATTCCCTAACCCTTTGATGATGTAATGCAAATTGAAGAATTCTATCCTACTATATTAACAAAAAGTGATTCTAACTTCCGTTCACTCTGTGAAAGGTTACTTCAATTACAAAGAAGTTTATATATATATATATATATATGTATGTATGTATAAAGTTTATATATATATATATATATATATATATATATATATATACACACATATGGCAGGCATTTATCTTCAGGGTTCTATCTCCCGTATCAAAGAGGAGGCAGAATAGTGAGTACTAAATGTTTAGTTCTGCTCACCCACCAATCTCTGAAAGCAAATTTACTTGAAAGAATTGCCCATTCTTGCTTGTTATATTCTACTCCTTACTGTTCACCTTTTATTTTTTGCATTTAGCTTCTTACATCCATCACCACTCTGAATAAATAAGAGTCAATATCATAGCTTGAGTTACCTGGAAAGAAGACTCTTAGGATAGACTTTGTGTGCAGTAAGCTTTTTAAGGCAAGTTTCTGTGAAGCAAAGGAAAGAAAACAAAATTTGACAAAGCAAGGAATTAGGATATGATGACCAGTCTTAACAAGACATTAGCCTATCCCACATAGAGATCTAAAATTGGGATGAATTTTCAAAGTTTCATCCAGGAATGATTGGGGTAAGCCTTTATGCCCCATAATAGTTAATGCATTCAGGTATGATGAAGAAGGGCTCATGTCCTCAGATGAAATAAACTCCATAGCCAATGTCTGCTAGTAGCATTTGTAGAATATGGAAGAATAAGGTTTTCTTTCCTGAGAGAGTCCTGAGTGGTGCTTCAGGAAATCCATGGCTGCTTATTGCTGTTGGTACATTTATCTGATAATCATTTATAATATTTTCCAAAAAAATCCCACTATTACTTATTTCCTATCTTGACAAGATTGGAAATACACATTCCTGGGTTTCCCCCTACCTTTTTGTCTACTTACCCTTAGTGTCTGGGTAGTTCATCCTCTTTTGTATAGGAGAATTTTTAAAATCTTGCTTTCTTTCCACCACTTTTTTACTCACTATTCTGTCTCCTCAAGTGATTTCCCCCTGCGTGTGACTTGACTTTTATGTAGTATATTACCAAACACATATAATAATGTGTTAGACACTGTCCTAAGTTCTTTCCAAATATTACTTCATTTACTTCTAACAACTAGTCAATTTATTACACAAATATTGAAACAATCTATAGACCCTAAAAATAACTTTCCAGGAATCAAAAGCTTCTGAGTGATGGAGTTAGTTTCCAAACATAGGTTGTCTTTCTGAAGATGCTATGTACCTTACCACTGTTTCATTTAACCATTGAAATCATAAATTTAATCCCCAATTCTTACTTCCTCTCTGAGATGCACTGCATTTCTGAATGCATTGTTCAGATCTCCTTTGGAACTTTAAAAGCCTCTTCAAATGAAAAATGATCAAAACCAAATAAAACTTTCTTCTTTCCACCATTTTTCTTTCTACAGTGCTCTATTTTCAGAAAGAAAAACACATTATCCTACTAAAAATGCTTGAAATGCCAACACTTTCCCCTTTTTCTTCCAAACAGTATCATTCACCAAATTTTGTAAGTTTTCACTTCCAACTATCTTACATATCTGCTTTTCATTTGTAACAGTACTACTGCAAACCAAGATTACATCAACTAGTTGTTTTCTTTGATCTCTGTCCATTGTTGTTTTCCTATAAATGCTGTAGTCCTCTGCCCTTCAAAAACACAAATATTATCTTGTCATCTTAATGATGTCATCTTACATTGAAAAATTACATTTCTGGGCCGGAGGGTTAGCTCAGTGGTTCCGGCGCCTGCCTCACAAGCGCAAGGTCCTGAGTTCGATCCCCAGTAACCACATATAATGCTGGGCGTGGAGACATGCCCACCAACAATCAACACCGCATACCACAATGCCGGACGTGGTGGCTCACGCCTGTAATCCCAGCACTCGGGAGGCAGAGACAGGAGGATTGCTGAGTTCACGGTGGCTTGCCTGGGCACCATAGTGAGCTCAGGGCCAGCCTGAACTACAAAGCAAGACCCTGTCTCAAAAGCAAAAAAAAAAAAAAAAAAAACATTTCATATAGATCTTGAATCTAAACCAAAATCCTTTATTCTCATCAAGAATCTTAACTAATATAGGATGGTGTTCCCTGGAAAAATGAAAGAAAGAGATCTGAAAAACTTAGATTTGAAAAATTAGCACCAACAACCACCACAAAACAACATCACACTCAGGTGTGGGGATTTCAATCTCTAGAAAAAAATAAAAGTTTTCTTATTCTGGTATTGAAGAGAGTGGAAAAAGTAATTTTAATTTTTTTCTGTATCTCCTCTACATTCTTGATATTGTCATGAATCACCCATTGAAGATAAGCCTGCAGTAACAGCCGAACTTCTGGTAAATACTATGTAAAATGAACACAGCAGAAACCCATGCTGACATAAAATAATGATGAACATAGACACAGATTTACCAGCCAAAGTTGGAAAATCACTGGTCAATACCTTCATCAAAACTGCAAACTGAATACAAACAAGTAATTTGTTTTACTGTGGTCTTGCACTAAAATTCAAATAGAAAACTTTAAGTAAATTGCCTGTGGAGTTGAAGTCAGTATGATCAGCAGTCATTCATTCGTATCACTGGGTCATATATATTGTCTTCTAAGATCATTAAGAAAGGCAGATGAGAGTTCAACAATTTTAAGAACATACTAGGAAAGGAGAAGTGACACTTTCAAGGAAAACCATGCGCCAGTAAGTCAAAACAGGTATATGCATGAAGTACAATTATTTTAAAAAGAAATAAACCAAATAATACACATCTTGTAAAACAGAATTGATTAAAGTAAAAATTATAATATTAAGGAAAAGTGTATGATGTTAAGTATGTGAAGTGAAAATAACCATAAATATGAAAAATACAATAATTAAAAGATAAGAAAGGCATAGAGTAAGTAAAGGCTAAGAATCAGTCATTAGAAATTAATTTTCCAAGTATTCCAAAAGGCAATAAAACAATGTAAAATTAGAAAATATGAAAGATAAAACAAAAATACTATAGAAAACAATAAAACTTAAGTAATAAAAATTCCCAAAAGTACAGCAATGTAAAATTAGAAAATATGAAAGATATAACAGAAAAGTACTATAGAAAACAGAATAAACGGTAAGTAATAAAAATCCCGGAAAAATACAGACAGAAGAAATCACTTCAATAGATAATAGAAAAATATCATACTAGTAAAAAAAAATTTAGATTTAAAGTGCTCTTCTAGCGCCAAACTGAAGAATTAGTCATAGCTTCATTAAATATAGCTAAAATTAATAATGTCAAAAGATGATAGCCAGGCGTGGTGGCTCATGCCGGTAATCCCAGCACTCGGGAGGCAGAGGCAGGAGGATTGCTGAGCTCGAGGCTTGCCTGGGCTACATAGTGAGCTCAGGGCCAGCCTGAACTACAAAGCAAGACCCTGCCTCAAATAGAAAGAACGAAAGAAAGAAAAGAAAGAAAGAAAGAAAGAAAGAAAGAAAGAAAGAAAGAAAGAAAGAAAGAAAGAAAGAAAGAAAGAGAAAGGAAGGAAGGAAGGAAGGAAGGAAGGAAGGAAGGAAAGAAAGAAAGAAAGAAAGAAAGAAAGAAAGAAAGAAAGAAAGAAAGAAAGAAAGAAAGAAAGAAAGAAAGAAAGAAAGAAAGAAAGAAAGAAAGAAAGAAAGAAAGAAAGAGATAGATGATTTAAGGGCCGGAGATTTAGCTCATTCGTTCCAGCACCTGCCTCGCAAGTGCAAGGTCCTGGGTTGGATCCCCTGTAACCACATACAATGCTGGGCGTGGTGACTCACGCCCACCAGCCATCAATACCGCATACCACAGTGCTGGGCGTGGTGGTTCACGCCTCTAACTCCAGCACTCGGGAGGCAGAGACAGGAGGATTGCTGAGTTCGAGGCTTTCCTGGGCTACATAGTGATCTCAGGGCCAGCCTGAACTACAAAGCGAGACCCTGTCTCAAAAAAAAAAAAAAAAAAAAAAAAAAGAACAATAGGATTAAAAGCATGAGTCTGGACAGAGAAAAGGACAGAAAAAGGCTTGTTGGTATCTCACTTGCTTGTCAGTCGCTTCTACCATCTTCTACCTGCCATAAGCTATTCTACTCTGTCATGCCTCTCTGTCACGCCACCTCACCTTTAAGCCAGCTAACTATGAACTGAAACCTTTGTGAGCTGAAAGGCAATAAATCTTTTCTTCTTTAACTTTGGGCAACAGGTATTTTATCTAAACATCTAGAAAATAAAACAGTAGTTATTCAACTCCTTTAAAGTTTATTGTTGTCTGGGATCAAGTAGTTCAAGAAATAAAATGGAAACTTCCGGGAAAATGGCAGAGTGGTCAGCAACAATAATTCTATCTCTCTGAAATTTGGAATCCAGACACTGAACAATAACAACCTTGCGAAGAAGAAGAAAAGGGAGATAGACCGTTGGAAACAAAGAAGAATGATAGAAAAATTAAAACTTCCAGAGAAACTGAAAATATATGAAGGAGAGAAAGAATACTTTCTCACTGGCTTCTGGCTTGAGGCTGCTGAGACAAGCAGACTGAATCCAGAGTCAAAGTGAAAGTGGGGGAATCCAGAGGGTTTCAGGGAGAAATGCAGCAGTGGATGGAACCAAGGAAATGGTGTGAGCTGCACAGCTAGTGAATGACTCCAGTCTAAGCTTTCACCAAAATCACCAGAGAAAGTATTTTATCAGACCTGCATTCCAAAGAGGTATTGATTGCTTGAAGCTGGGACTCCAAACAACTGCAGAATTTCTTCCAATCAGGGCACCCAATGTTATGTTCCCACAGTGACTGAGTGACAGACAGCCATGGGACACAGCTATGGTCAGACAGTCATGGTCAGACTGGAGGAAGACCCTCCTGAGGGATCTGAACTACAGAATACAGGATCTATCCCATACCCAGAGGCAAGCTCAGCTTCCAGGCCTCTGGATTTGAAAGTCACAAAATGGTCATCCTTATCCTAATCCTACTGCCTGCATCCAGCACAGATCTGAGGTATGACTGCCTTCTTTATCTAGCAACATGAGCAGGGCACATCCTGACTTGGTCACAGACCCAGAGTTGAAAACACCTGAAGACAATAACACAGCCAAGTTACAGAGAATTTTCTGTTTTATTATTCTTTTTCCCTTCTCATTTTGTGTTCTTGTTTTGTTTGTGTGTGTTGTTTTAATTTTTAGCTTTGGTTTGGGAGCTTTATTCTACTCTTTCTTCTTCACTCACTTATTGGGTTGGAAAATTTTCCTTTATAATTCCTCCTCATGTCTTATCATTTTTCTTATTTTCCTTTTTTCCCCCCTCGTTTGAATTTTCTAAATTTAATGTTGTCATATTGGGTACTACATAATTTTTTCCTCCATTTTCTTTTATCTTCTATTTGTTGTCAGTTTTCTCTCTTAGCTTTACCTAATTTATAAATATCCTTCTCAACAGGATCCTTTGTAACTATTCTCTTGATCCTTTTCATACCACAGTTTAACATTTCAAGGTTTTGTTCTTGCTTTCCCCCATTCTGAAACGCAATGTCTTCAGTAGCATAATCATGAAGCTTTGCTAGTCTTTTGATAGTTGACTTTGTAAAATTATTGTTGAATTCTTTTCTACCATTAGTAGGGATATAATTGCTGCATTTAGCAATATTAGCTGTAGGTCAATACCTGGGAAGATTTAACATTTAAACCATGCTTGTGGATTTCATGACTAGGACTAATGCTATTAAATAACTGATTTTATGGTATATTAATATCCAATCTGTCTTGGACAAAGTAATGTTTCTGATTACTTGATATGAACAGAGTTGTGAAATTGTTGCTATTTTTCTGTAAACTAACAGTCATTTCTTTCTGACTTTACCAATACAGTAGTGCATTTCTTTTTTCTTTCTCTCTTCTCCCTTTCTTCCTTCCTTCCTTCCTTCCTTCCTTCCTTCCTTCCTTCCTTCCTTCCTTCCTTCCTTTCTTTCTTTCTTTCTTTCTTTTTCTTTCTTTCTTTCTTTCTTTTTTCTTTCTTTCTTTCTTTTTCTTTCTTTCTTTCTTCTTTCTTTCCTTTTCTTTTTATGAGACAGGGTCTTGTTTTGTAGTTCAGCAGGCTGGCCCTGAGCTCACTATGTAGCCCAGGCAAGCCTCAAACTCACAGCAGTCATCCTGCTTCTGCCTCGAGCGCTGGGATTACAGGCATAAGCACCGTGGTATGTGGTACTGATTCCTGGTGGGCGTGAGTCACCACACACAGCATTGTGGTATGTGGTGCTGGGGATGGAACTGGGGACCTTGTGCTTGCGAGGCAGATGGTGGAACCACTGAGTTAAAACCTTGGCCCCAGTAGTGCATCAAGAACTTATTTGTTGATGTAACTACACTACATCCTTTGTTCCAAAATTAGCTCAGGTAATTGGATCTTGGGCCATGACAAAGGACTATAGCTATTAAAGGCCAAAGCACATCACAGAAAAGCAATGAAAGAGATTTCTATATTAGCCAATAAAATCTGGGCAATGAAAGCGAATCAGAAGGAATGGCAATCTGTAACTTGAGTTTAAACTATTGAGCTACTGTGATAACAACAGCATGATAATAGCAAAAAAAAAAAAAAGGATCCCCAGTACCACAAAAATACAAACAAAAACACCCAAACCCAAGGATCAATGGAACAGATTAAAAGATGCAGAAACAACTCCAAACATACTCGGACTCCTTATGTTTGATAAAACGGCCAAACATCTTCACTGAAAGAAAGATAACCTTTTGCATATATAGTGCTGGAAGAACTGGCTGCCCACATGCTGAAGACTAAAACTACATCCATGTCTCATACCATGTTCTAAACTAAAATAAAAATGGAGCAAAGATCTAAATTTAAAAAAAAAACACTAAATTTTCTGGAAGAGAAAATAGGCAGAACTCTTCAAATTCAGGCCTTTGTGCTTCCAAGGTAGGCACCATACCACTTAAGCTAAATCTCTCGCCCTAGAATAGGTAGAACTGAAGACATAGATGCAGGCAAAAACTTTATGAAAAAAATTTTCATTATACAGTAACTGTTACAAATAACTAACTGCTAGGATCATTTTTAAAAGCACTTTACACAACAAAATAAATCACCAACAGAGTGAAGAGACAACTTGTAGAATGAAAAAAACCAGTTTTGCCAATGTTCCTCAAAGGACTAATATCTAGAACATATATATAGAACTGATAAAAATCAGACCCCTCAAAATTAAATAACCAATCCAAAAATGTGCACATGAGATGAATACACATTTCTCAAACGAAAACATAAAAACAGAAGATAAATATATAAAAACAATATTGAACATTACTGGTATTTCGACATTACTAGTCATCCATAAAGAAAAATGAGACATTTTTAAGTAAACAGATGCCCCTTGAGAATATACTCAAGTGAAATAAATTGGACTCATATAAGTAAATATCACATTGTCTCACTTTTAGAAACAAAGTGTAAACAAAGCAAAATATATAATAGATATTATAAAACAGGAAGAAAATGTTCAATTGGGAGGGGGAACTAGTGATGTACAGGATTAAAAAAGGGTAGAAAAATGAAACCAAAGCTTTTGTAAACAAAGGAAAAGAAGGTTTGAAAGTTGGGGAAGGGAACGAAAAAAGAATCAAGACATATCATGTATATGTACAAATTCTATATGATTTATGTGATCATTACATATATCTAAAATGTATCAATAAACTTCACTAATTAAAAATAAGTTTTTAATTTAAAAAATCAGATAAACGTAATTATAGTGAAGTACCTCGTATCCCACCTACAGAAACAGATCATGTAGTTGAACAAAATTTTTGAACACATTGACTTACTAGAGATCAACAGCATTGCACACAACAATGTAACACACATTCTTTGCGACAACATGTAAAACTTTATCCAAAATGCCACATAATAGCCAAGAGTTAAAATTTAAGGAGCTGTAAAATAATTGAAATTATAGCCTGAACATTATCAGACCATGAGGCAATTAAATTAGGACTCAGGGAAAACAGATCATAGAAATTTTGCAGATGCATGGAATCTAAACAAAATACTCTTAACAATGAGTTACAGAACAAATCAAGAAAGAAATAAAACATCATGTAGTGTATAGTGCTAGCTGATGACATCAGAAGAGCATGCCAGAAGTAATGGGGGACAATAAAAGTGGTATTAAGGGGGAATTTTATATCTGAATGCTCAGATTGCCAAAACATAATGATCCCAAATAAACTATACACTTCAAGATCCTGGAAAAACAAAGCCAATCTAAACCAAAAGCTAATACAAGGAGAAAAATTATAATATCACAGCAGAAGTCAATGAAATTGACACTAAAACAAAAAGAATCAATTGCCAGTCATGTTGGCTCACACCTGTAATCCTAGCACTGAAGAGGCAGAGGCAGGAGGATTGCCATGAGTTTGAGGCTAGCCTGGGCTACATAGTGAGTTCAAGGCCAGCCTGA
>PVIC010019191.1:0-30795 GCA_004025085.1 Thryonomys swinderianus | reverse complement strand
CTGAGTTCGAGGCTTGCCTGGACTACATAGTGAGCTCAGGGCCAGCCTGAACTACAAAGTGAGACCCTGTCTCAAAAAAAAAAAAAAAATACATTGATGTTGTTTAACTCATCCAGTCTGTGATATTTGATTATGCCACACTTATCAAAGCAACATATGTATTAAAACAAAATCCATACCAAATAAATGTAGAATTTAAAAAGTGACACTCTCCTGTAACCTTATGGCCATAAAAAATCAATAGGGAAATGCTCTGTGTTCCTGGCATCTATATGTGTACTATGTACATTATAATTTTTAAAGTAGTAAAGAAATCATACCATGAATCAAAAGAATACAAAGAATCAAACCATCTGTTTGAATGGTATTTTGTTATAAAATGATGTTTATTGGGCCAGAGATTTAGCTCAGTGATTCCGGTGCCTGCCTCACAAGTGCAAGGTCCTGAGTTCGATCCCTGGTAACCACATACAATGCTGGGTGTGGACACTCACGCCCACCAGCAATCAATACCACATACCACAGTGCCGGGCGTGGTGTCTCACGCCTGTCATCCCAGCACTCAGGAGGCAGAGGCAGGAGGATTGCAGAGTTCGAGGCTTGCCTGGGCTACATAGTGAGCTCAAGGCCAGACTGAACTATAAAGCGATACACACACACACACACACACACACATATTATGTATATATATGATAGCAAGTACTTCTAATTCCCCATGCATGTGGTTTTGTTGTTAATTGCAGATTTTGTTTTCTTACCTGGCGATGGTTTTTTCCTGTTGCACTAAAACCAAAATGATTTATTGAGATTTAGATTTATTGAGGTTTTTGTAAAAGTTTCTAATTCCTTCTTCATTTGCTTTTTCTGTATCCACACTAAATTTCTTCCACAATCTCTGTTTACTTCAAATATGTAAGTAAACTGTTCCATGGCGCCAAGATGAGCAGCTTTGACTAAAGGGAGCAAAACATGGAATCAGCGTCATGATCGTGCCCGGTCCCGATGACTGCTGGGGAGAATCACACCTATAACAATCACTCACACAAAAAAGCTAGATGTTCTTTAGGATAAACTTAAACATATCTTTCTCCTATAAATCTGATACTTCATAGAAATCTATGCTTTAAAATAAGAAAGTACTCGAAGGAAATTGACAGATATTTTCATAAAGAGATAAAATATTACCTTAATATAAAGGACATGACAAAAGTTACAAAAAGATGGTATTAAATTAACAGGCAGGTAGAAAACATAATGGAAAGCTCATTAACATCCTTTATTTTTTATTTCAAATTAGGTGAATAAATATTTTTGAAAAAAGATATATGATATAATAACTGGTTCTATATGCAGACATATATTGTGTTAAATACAGTAAAATATGTTCAGCAAGCAAAGTTTTTTAAAAAACCAAACAGCCAAGTATAGAGTTCCATGCCTGTAAGCCCCATGCCTGTAGCCCAGACTGATGCCAGCCTGGGCTACATAATCAGACATTGTGTCAAAAAATAAGCAAATAAACAAAAGGAACCACCATCACTAAACTAACCCCAGTGTAAAATACACTACTGTCTGCTTACTACAGTGTAATGAAATGTTTACACATTATTGTTGGTAGTGTAGTTTATAACTTTTTGGTAAGCACACTGGATTATGCTAAAATTATTGGAGAAGCTGTTATTCTTTTTGACTGCTCAGTTGTAGATATGAAATTTTTTCTAAGGAGGAAATCCTAAACAAAAGGATAGTTCATGTATAAAATGTTTATTGGTCTATTATTTACAATGAGGAAATTTCACATGCCTACTGATAGAAGAATAGGATATTAACAGTATGGAAAATTTTGCAGATTTTTCTAATATTAAATTAGTAGGTAATATACCCAGATCTTTCATTTTGTCAGCAGTCAACAGCATGGGACCCCTACCTTGCGCTGAAGAGACTTCCAAGGCAGAATTATAAAAAACAACAGATCACAAACATTTCAAACTAATTTAGCATTTGATTCACACTCCTGTGCTCTAACTCCTGTGATATCAAAGGTCTTCCCCACCTGCCTCTAATCTCCCTCCTCTGACTCTGACCTGCTCTACTTTTAGCTTTTAGGCTGCACAATTACAATTCTAGTTGTCTAAACTTTCATAGGACGCCAGGAGATTAGCTTTTCAAATCAGGGAGACTAAAACATTGAGAAGATAATTTTCTTTTATGTTAAAATGCTTTTAAAACCTTTTAAAATCTAGTACCATGGTGTCAATTTGTCCATGAGTGATCTTGGAAAAATTGACCATTTATGGAAATGCAAAATCAACTAATCTCTTGATAATGGACAAGAACAATCAAATCTATAAAAATAAAGGGAATAATCTTTAAGAGCAGAAATAAAGGAGTATAATTTTAAAATGGAAAAATTCTTAAACATGGCTTTGACAGTAGTAAATATTCAAAAACAGTAAATTAATATATGTTAGAGTGGGGGCCGGAGGGTTAGCTCAGTGGTTCTGGCGCCTGCCTCGCAAGCGTGAGGTCCTGAGTTCGATCCCCGGTAACCACATATAATGCTGGGCGTGGAGACACGCCCACCAACAATCAACACCGCATACTACAATGCTGGACGTGGTGGCTCACGCCTGAAATCCCAGCACTCGGGAGGCAGGGACAGGAGGATTGCTGAGTTCGCGGCGGCTTGCCTGGGCACCATAGTCAGCTCAGGACCAGCCTGAACTACAAAGCGAGACCCTGTCACAAAAAAAAAAAAAAAAAAAAGCAAAAAAAAATATATGTTAGAGTAATGATTAAGGCATATGGGAAACTGACAGAACATCTTCCGTCAGTATCACAGTGCTGTAATGTGTTAGCTCTGTACAAGGTTCTTACACATAAAGGAGAATTTCAACCCCCTCTTCATATAGACGGATGATTCTTAGAAATGCAGATCACTCTAACACATAAAAACTGTTCATTTTTATTAACCAAAAAAGGATATGATCATGTGACCAGCTTTAATAAATCAAATTGCCTGATATTTCTACTGGATGATACTGTGAACAATGATAAAATGCATTTTAGAGTACTCATTAATAATTATGAATCAAAAAATATATAATTATAGGAAAGTTTTAAGAAGTAATGCTGGGGTTTATTGACAGGTAGTATCCAATATTTCGTATATATCCTTATATTCTAAATCATATCACTCATTAAAAATGTGTCAGTCATTTTTACTGTCATGTGCTTATCATGTGTATAAAAGCTGAATATTCTGTTACATAATTCATTCCTTTTTTAACTTTAACACATTCTTTAAACAATTTGTCATAGATACAGATACTTATATCTATATATTCACAACATATTCAACATGGTGTATTAAATTAGTATCATTGTGCATTAAAAACATGATGTGATCATAAAAATACCACTATAATAAAACTATAGCAAATAAGAATATATACTCCTGGTAAAACAAAAGGCAAACAAAATGAAAAAATGTACCCACATAAACAAATTTTCGAGATGGAAGCTAATGGAATCCAATGGGAAAATTGTGCCAGTGGAATATAGTTTTTCAATTTGATTGGATAAGAGACACCTGGTAGACTAGTAAACCACACTTCTGCTTATACCTGGGTGGGCCGTGGGACCGTGTCCTTGAGGACAAATTTCACAGAACCTCACTTGAACTTAAAGGTTGAATTATTTTCTTGTTGTATAACCTAAATAACAACACTTTTATTCAACAATAACCAAATTGCTTATCACCTGATTCATAGTTTGTACTCGATAAGTATTCCAAAGCTTCTGTGTATAACATTTCAGATTTGTGTGGACACTATCAAGATCTATTAGTTACTTTATCTCTTTCTTATCTCACTGTTTTAGTTACTCCCATTATTTGCACATGGGCAACCCCCCTTTTTTTTCTCATGTTGTCATGTCAGTTTCTGTACAGAGTATTTGTGTGAAAAGCTTCACATATCAAACTGTGCTCTGCTAATCCAAAGAGTAACAAATTTATAGAAAACAACACTACACAAGAAAGGCTTAGAAAGTTATTTATCTCTGTTTAAATCTGGTCATTCCATTCTGTATATGTGGAGATAATCCTGTATCATTATGAACTTTCTTAAATTTCATTAACACTATCTTGTTTGAAATTAATAGCTGAATCTTGAGTTCTAAGTGAGGTTTAGAAGATGGTATATAATTGAAGCAAACATTCAGACAATTTTCTCAGGAATGAAGTGAGAACTGCTTTTAATTTACTGGTTGATAAAACTGTATTATTAGAAAAATATGAATATTAGTACTTTTTGCACAAAAAGAGAAGTATATATGGTCAATTTTGAAAGCAAACTATTAACATATCCCCACTTAAACCTTAACATGAGAGTCATGGGAGAAAACTGAAAGAATAATTTTAAAAACTAAAGGATTAATTATATTAAAACAGAATATTGACCACTAATACTTTAATGGGATTTGAGATTAACTCATTATTTACACTTTCTGAGGCATTTGTTTAATATCTATTTTTTGGTATTTTTTTAAACAGGGTCTTGCTTTGTAGTTCAGGCTGGCTCTGAGCTCACTATGTAGCCCAGGCAAGCCTTGAACTCAGCAATTCTCCTTCCTCTGCCTCCCAAGTGCTGGGTATGAGCCACCAAAGCTGGCATTATGGTATGTGGTACCACTTGCTGGTGGGTGTGAGTCACCAGGCCTGGTATTGTTGTGTGTGGTTCCCAGGAAATGGAACCAGGGACCTTGCACTTGCTAGGCAGGCCCCTAAACCACTGAGCTAAATCTTTAGCCCTAATATCTACTCTTAAGTAAATAATTGGAAAGGATTTCATGTTTCTTAAAGATCAGTAATTTAAATAGCTTATACTGAAAAACACCAAAATAAATGCCTGAATTGAATATAAGAAAAATATGTTAAAAACACTATTAGTAGAATCAAATGAGCTAAATTTGATGACACAGTTTGGCAGTATAAAGTGAACTGGATTCAATACATCTAGAAAGAAACACCAAACTACACAGGCGAGTTCTTGAATCTTAAAGTTATCTTTGACCCATGCCACCATTTCTTCTTATTCAAAACGGAAATAGCCCATATATATGTCCCCATGTATACGTAGTTGAGACTACACATTCATCTCTCATATTGTTTCTTAACTTTCCATAATTGAATTATCACAATTCAAATTTTAATATTTATATTTGTGGTCACACTAGAATTTGTGTACCATTAGGGACACATCTGATGCATTCACTGTAAAGAACAATGTTACTTCTTTAAGCCATTTGCCTAAAATATGAAATCATTTCCAAGGCAAATCAGAGTAATAGTCCATTTAATTTGGCATTTTCAGGAACATTGGATTCCAAAATCAAGGATTTTCCGATTAAATACCATTTATTTCCAAAAGATTTTCCAAGGGGACTGGGTTCCAGCTCTGGAGCTGGCTCCTTAACCAGGCAGTTTAAGTATGTTACAAATATTGGCCAAGTATCAGGCCCAACACACCACAGAACTCTCAGCTATATTCTGTTCCATTCCTTGAGTCCAAAAGCAATGGATTAATTCATGTCTTGCCTTTGTTCACAGAAAACTTCCAAGGCAAAAAGAACTTCAACATAATCGGTTTAGCCATCATATTCTGGACGTTTCCTCATATATGGTATTTTTTCTGTTCTAGGAATCAAATTCAGAACCTTGAACTTGCCAGGCAAGGGCTGTGACTAAGCCAAATTCCCTTCCCTTCCTCGTATGTTAATTACTCTCTGTTCTGTTTCATTTACCAAAGCACTTGCCAAACAAAAGATTAGATTAAAAGAAACTAATACTTTTCTTCTCTACTGAAAATATGAGACACCCAACTTTAAAGTACCTCCATTTACCTTCTTTGAAAGCAAAAATCAAAAACCTCCCTTTTTCCTTACTCTAACATCTTAACTAAATACAAGTATAACCTTTAACAAATAATTTACAAAAAATACACGATGTGCAGTTATGTGCATTTCTATTTTTTGCATTTCCTACTTTGGAGAAAAAAACAATACACTAGATGCATCACAGGATGAGTCAAATAACTAATTTTCATCGTGTAGATAATAGGTGCTCAACATTTAATGACTAGTGAGTAATTTGGTCTTTGAAATACTCCTTTGTGAACATAATTTTACATTTGTATTCTAATAAGTAATTCCTTGAAACCAAATTGCTTGCACATCTTTTTTTTTAATTAATTAATTTATTTATTTATTTATTTTTGAGACAGGGTCTCGCTTTGTAGTTCAGGCTGGCCCTGAGCTCACTATGTAGCCCAGGCAAGCCTGGAATTCAGCAATCCTCCTGCCTCTGCCTCCCGAGTTCTGGGATTACAGGCGTGAGCCACCATGCCCAATTTTTAAAGTGTTTTACAGGGATCAGAGATTTAGCTCAGTGGTTCTGCCACCTGCCTAGTAAGTTCAAGGTCCCTGGTTCAATCCCAGCAACCAACCATATACAATGATATGATCTTGGGCATGGTGACTCATACCCACCAGTAATTAGTACCACACCCCACAACATTGGGCGTGGTGGCTCACACCTGTAATCCCAGCACTCGGGGGGCAGAGGCAGGAGGATTGCTGAGTTCCAGGCTTGCCTGGGCTACATAGTGAGCTCAGGGCCAGCCTGAACTACAAAGCAAGACCCTGTCTCAAAAAAGAAAAAAAAAAAAAAGAGTTTTACAGACTCAGAAGTTTTGAAATTCAGTTTTAAATTATTTTCTGTTTCAATTTTACTATTCCAAAAATTACAGAATTACAATAGTTCTATTTTGGTATTTCAGGAACCCAAAGCAAAAAAACTTTTAGAGATAAGCAGTGAATTATCCCATGGAATTTGCCTGGTTAAAAAGATTTGCTAGAAATTTCTACAGAACATTTTATAGTAGAACAATTTTTAATAAAAATTGGATCCGTTATACTTTGTTTATGGTATTACTGCCTGATTTACATTTTTCTTGCGGTCTTTGTTTTTGGCTGTCTGTTTTATTTATAGTTTCAACAGTTAGATTTTTCTTTTTCCCTTTTTCTCCTTAAGAACGTGTTTGCAATGGAAATAAATACCAACAAGGGAATCTGAAACCAATTAACTGCCCTACTTAAGGAAATCCAGCTTAGTTTTTACAGCTGAAAAAGACAGTAGGAATGATATCATTTATAAATAAAACACAAATGGATAGATTATATGACCATACACAACTGTATTAATTATTTTCATGATTTCCTATGAGACCATGGCACAGCAGTACTATATTTAATTAGACTAAAAAGGATTGTAACTCAGTGGGGTTTTTTAACACATTAAGTGAATCAAATATTATTGGAAGTCTTATGCAAGCTTATCTTAATGTTAGATTTCCTTTATATTAGGAAAGTATTTAATGTCCATTATGTACTGGAAGATAAATTGTCATGATTTCACTACTGACAAAATAAATGCTTTTTGAATATATTGTAACTTGTTTGTTAAAAAAGATATATTCAGCTTTAAATTTCAACTGTAACTATCAATGTCTTCTATCTGTAGCATAGCTTTCTGCAGCCTAGACTCAATCAAATATTCCTTCTTGCTAAAATTTTGAAGCCATAAACTTTACAAACACATACACATCTATTTTTATGACATTTAAATATCAATTATTTTTCCTGATATTTTAGTATGATATGAAATACTTTTAACTTGCACATATCAGAATATTGTTCAGGTTTTTATGTAAATTATATGCAGCACTTTTTATCACCCCATACATCCAGTGCAAAACAGCAAAGTAATTAGTGGGCCTAAATTTTCACTAGTTAATTCTTGGAGACATGAGGTTAGATCTTCTAGCTAGACAGTGACTTAGTTCTATCCTTACTTTTCCTGGGGACAGAGATTCTATAAAAAGAGTGGGTAAAACCATGGATATTCCCTTTTCTATATATTTCATAAATATAATGACAATAACCACAAACAAAAATCCTGTTTGCTTTTGTTCTCTTTCTTCTTTCTTGCAGTTTGAAACCAGGAAAATGAGACACATCCTTTACCTCAATCTCATTGAAAGTAAAAGGTGGTGTCTCTTTAGCCACGCTAAGAGCCGTATTCATAGAATGACAATGTCTCCTCATCAAATCCTTTCCAAGCATTAAATATGCTCATATTTTCAATCCTTTTGCTAGTGAGTTACACCTAAGATCTCTCTGTTCTTCATTTTCATGTAAAAAATCAAATCACTTAAAGAACTTAGAGTATTTCTCAAAACGGAAAATTCTACAATTGAATTTTTTGCATTTAATTTGAATTGTAGTTCATTAGATTTAAATTGTGATTTTGGGGCCGGAGGATTAGCTCAGTGGTTCCGGCACCTGCCTCGCAAGCGCAAGGTCCTGAGTTCGATCCCTGGTAACCACATACAATGCTGGGTGTGGTGACTCACGCCCACCAGCAATCAATCAGTACCACATACAACAGTGCCGGGAGTGGTGGCTCACGCCTGTAATCCCAGCACTCGGGAGGTAGAGACAGGAGGATTGCTGAGTTTGCGGCAGCTTGCTTGGGCTCCATAGTGAGCTCAGGGCCAGCCTGAACTACAAAGCGAGACCCTGTCTCAATAAATAAATAAATGAATGAATGAATGAATGAATGAATGAATGAATGAATGAATGAATAAATAAATAAATAAATAGTGGTTTTGCATAACTTTTAAGGTTGCATTGTTAAATACACCAGAGTAAAAGTCCTGTTTGATTTGTAAAGTGATTTCTGTATAATGGAGACATTGCTGTTTCCATACCGTTCAGCAGTCGCGTTTCTTTCTTAATCTAATGAGGGTGTCGTCTTTCTGATACCACTGCACAGCAGGTCTGGCAACTATTCTTACAGACTGTGATTTTATACTATCGTTTTCAATTCCTGGCAATTTGAATTTTAAACTGTGAAGAATAATTCTGTGCTCAATCGTAAAGTAAATGTGTGACACTTGAGAAAAACACCCTATCACTGTTGTCATAAAATCTGTGCTCACGGCTTGTCTATGGTAAGTAGCTCTCTTCTATCAGCTCTTTTAGTTGGCTTCTTGAGCACCCCAGACTACAGTCTGCCTGTGAAAATGTATACAATCTTGTTGATATCTATAGATGAAGGTTATACATGTTAATTTCATTTAGACTTAATATCTATCTGATAATTATGAGGTAATGACCTTTGAACATCTAATTTTGACAGAAATGTTTAAGGATGAGGTGGCTTAGTCAGTCATGACATTTCTTGCCAACAGTCAGATTGTGCCTTCTCGTGAGCTTGGCAAGATTTTCCCAAACTAGTTTTTGCTGAACAGAAGTAAAGGCATCAGCCTGTCACCAGTTCTCTCTAAACCTTGCACTCAAGCACACGGCTGGTTAACATTGTACCTTGGCTCAATAACAGTGCACAATGCGGATTGTCTCTGTTCAATCTCCTATTTTTCTGTTATATGAGTAAATTAAATTGGCTGGTGTAACTTTCCTCTCCTGAAAGAAGATGAAAATCAGAACTTGTGAAATACAGAATCATCAGAAGTTAAACTGAACATATTAAAGTAGAAAATACAGTCTTATAATTCAGAGATTTTTTTTTCTTTTTTAAAACAAGTCTTTAGAAGAATCCAGACAGATGACCATCTGGCATTTGGCTTCTAAGACAAAAGCAACCCTATTGCCCCTTTTTATATATTATCCACATATATATAATATTAGCTCAGATTTCAAACACGTAAATCAAGTCATTTCTTCCCTGCAGCAGAAGTTCCTATCAGCTGACAACACTACAGTAAACTCAGAGTAATCTTTTCCAAAGGTTTTCCATTCTGGTTGTCACCACTAAAAATATTCGATTTCAATAAATTACTACTTATTGCCAAAGGCACCCGATACCTCCCCACACCCAGTTTTCGGGGGTGAATGCAGAAGCACAATTTGGCCTCTTCCACACAGCACGAGCTGGAGTTACGGGAGCCGAACATGTTTCCTTAGGGAAATTTCTATTTGTACATATCTCAGAGCATGTTTTCTCGATTATACATTTTAAGTCTGTTCTTTACAATTCAGTATCCCTGCTAAATTTCTAAACTCAGAGTGAATGCTCTATGTAATGCTGTGAGCATGTTTATTTCAGGCGCTGAATGGAATATTTTTACAGGGAATTAAAATTTGCCATAAGCATAGAGCCTACTTCTGTTTTCTCTTTGTAGTGGAAACAAGTTTTAAAAGCTTTTTAGAGCATAGTTTAGGAACAAAGAAGATTACACAACTTTAATGGCCCTTTAAAAAAGTAAACAACACATAATTATTTTGCAGGAAAATGCTGCTAATTAAAACAAAATCATTCTATTAGCACATACACCTGCTGCGGCACAAACAGTCCGTTTCATGCTGAAGAACTTAATTCTGGAACAGGGCCGAATCTCCATTTCATTCCCTGAAGGGACGTCCACTTTAGAACCCTACCTTGTCCTCGCGTGTGTAATTACCGCCTTCCCTCAGAGTCATGCAAGAAGGTATCACAGGAATGTACCGCTTTCCATGACAGTGGCCTCTGTGGTTTGACCCCTGGATTTCCTGCTGGTTAGAGAGGAAAAAAAAACAAAATAGATCGTGCTTGTTAAAGTAATCAGAATCCAGTTACCCTTCAGCATGTAGAAAAATTCAAATATGCCATTCTTTTCATCCGCAGCAATACTGACTTGGCAGTTTGAAAATATAGACCATGTTTTTCTTGAAATCTTGACTAGGTGCAGTGAAATTATTTTTCCACACTTTTCCAGTATTATGTCTTACCTATATTTTAAAAATTAATATGCACTATGGGTTACTCACATGAAGAGCATTAACATACATAAGGAATGTAACAAAAATTAAAATAGAATGTTTATTATATCCCAGGTTCTACCCAAAGTCTTTGTATGTACAAGCAAATGCCTATGTGTTTGCATATTTGTTCCTTTCTTCTGTGAACATAATCTTATTCATTCTCATTCATTCATATAAATGTCAAAAACTGACAAACATATTTCTCAATTTATAACCAATCCTTGACATTAGTGCCATTAATAATTTATTCCCCTCCACAATACTCAGCTAGAGTACATATTAGATTTTTATTATACAGTAAACCACAAATAAAATTGCAATTACCATAATTTCCCTGCTTTGTTCACTTAAACTGTCATACCACATCATGTATAAAAAACACCAAACTGAAAAAGAACAAAATGAAAAATAACCCTTTCTCTCAATTCTTCATTGCTAGGAAATAGATTCTGGTGATTCTTTCCAGATTTAAAAATAAAAATTACAAATATTCACAGATAGGTCTTTTAAACATTATTTACACGTGTCTTTTTAAATCAGTAAACAAAAATGTGTCCCCTTCATGTAATTAATACCTGAATGAATTTGTGCACCTCTCATCGTGTGCCTTTTAGTAAAATCGCTGCTTCCCACTAGGCACTGTGTTGATCCTCAGGCTGTATCATCACCACATGCTGCAGGCCGGGGTCACACGTCTGCCCTCTGTGCAGCCGGTGCAACCGATCGCCATTTAAGGAAAGAGGAAGGGAAGACACATGACATAAAAGCAACTTTTCCAGAACCTTTCATTTGTTTAGTTGACTCAGGATCAAAAATGAAGGGAGTCCTGATTCCAGTCTTTTAAACATTGTTAAACACAACTTTGATACACAAAGGTGGTTCTTCTGGTCCTTTAATGTCCTATGTTGTAGGGGTATTTTGTTTGTTTGTTTTTTTAGTTGAACCATGAATTACTTAGGAAGTTCCAGAACTTTTTTTGAGTAAAATGATGTCCAATTAATGTTTATTTGTGATTCAAAAACTCATGTGCTCTTTCTACAATTAGAAAAAAAGAGTGGATTTTATTCTATACTACAAGACACTAAAGTCAAGATTCTTTTATTCAACAAGGACATTGAGTTTATGGAAATACAAATATTGACCTAGTTTTGGAAGCATAATGTTTAATGGTTCTTTAAACTAGGACAGAAGGAATTCATTTCAGAGGAGAAATCCAAGGAAAACATCATAGGAACATGGCAGGAATCTGGGACCTCTGGGGAAATACTAGTCACGAGGAAGATGAGTCACAAGAAAAGCAGTACAGGTGAAATGAGGTTTCAGCGATACTGAGATACGGTGATACTGCAAAAAGAAGTTAATTAAGAGCAACTATCTCCAGAAAAGCTCTTAGTACTAGAAGCTTAGAACATAAAGAATTCATATGAACACTGTTAATTTTCCTACAGAGTTTGAGAGAAAAGAATATTCAAAAATTGATTAATTACTGAAAAAGAAGTTGGCCTCTACTGACATCTGAATATAAAAACAAAATAGGGAGAAATCTAAGGAAACTTTCAAAAGGCACAGCACAACCAGCTGAGGAGATACAGTCAGCAGGGAGCATTTTGATAAAACGGAGCAAAGGGAGTATCACTTGACTCTATTGTTACATTTGATATTGTGTCTGAATTGTGAGACATATGAAAAAATACTGTAAGACATTTCCACCTACCCATTTTCCACAATCATGAAATCTTAAATTAAATATAATTTTAATGGTTATGTGTCCTTCTCTGTTACTCTCACATCTATCTTTACATAAATACATATTAAACACATTTATATAATGTGGTATGTAAATCTTTCTGTACATTTTTGCTGATTAATTTGCAGATAGAGCATTCCTTTACCTTCCTCTCTACCAAAATTGAGCATAAATTTTTTTTATCAGTTTGGGATTTTTGCATAATCCTATTACAATCACCAAGTCAAGAACTTAACATTGATCTAATATCATTGTCTATTCCTCTTTTCTTCTTCTTCTGTTTTTTTTTTTTTTTTTTTTTTTCTGGTACCGGTTATGCCTGACAGGCTCAGTGCCACTGAGCTACATTCCCAGCCACCATTGTCTATTGCTTATAGTGGCTCTATTTGTTGGTTTTATGTGCAGGTTTAAGGCTTATTACTTAAATTATTTTAATATTACTTACTGCAAAGGTCAAATTATTGCATACTCATTTCACTTTGACTTCTACTCTCTTTTTAGATGCTCACATCATTTAGTGAGGTCTTCTATGCTTTTCAGCACACTGGGACTCTGTGTTCCTTATATCTTTGTCAACTCCACATTAAGAGTTAGTCATTTCTCTAGATAACCTTGGTACCTTTAGGGGAAGATGCTACTTAGGAATTAAGATATGGAGTAGCTGCTGCCATTGCTACCTGATTTTAATTGCTTCTACATGATTTCCATAACCCTGCATATCACAACCCACACATACACATACATATACCATGACATGTACAGACACACACACTCTCATATACACATATTATCTATATCACCGTCTGCTTATTTATACACAGAAATATCAAATCCCAGTAGTTCAAACTGTCAACTTTATGCTCAATTCTACATGTAGGATTTATTCTATTCTCCTTTTAAGATTTGTAGCTGCTTCTGACTGATAATACAGTCAACGATTGGAGCAATTCTGGAATATGTGCTGATTTTGGATTAATAATATATACCACTGGGGCAAAAAGAACTATGGAAGTCTAATTTTTGTTTTAAGTTATATTTATCCTAAGTACAAGGACATGAAGTCCAAAGTTCTTTCCTTCTACTTCTTCCATGGAACTATATTCATTGTCTTCACTTATATTTCATTTCTAATCCTTCACCACTATCTTGGATGATGTTATGTATTTGTGTACTCCCAGAATGTGGGAAGCATTGGAAGGATCCCTGAGCCAGTGCTGTGCCACAGCCCAGAGGCAGGGGTATCACCTCGTCCTCTCCCCTGTATCGCACGTGCTTCCCCAGACCCCTTAGATAACCAACCTCATCACTCTTCGAATCATCCTCCACACACTCGGTTCTGCTTCAATGAATAGACATTTTGAATGTTTTTATTTATTTGCAAAATATAATTGATATTAATACAGATAATATCACATCAGAGATAAGATCATAGAGAACTGTTTAATTTTTTTTTTTACAGATATTTACCTTGAATTGATCACAGTTTCTTTTTTAGAAACAGACATTTAGGTTGTTTCTGGTATTTTGCAATTACTACTATAACAAATAGCTTTCTTCATGTAAATTCTCCAGCCATCAGAGGTCAAGCTTGTAAGTAAACTTTTAGAATTAAAATTAGAAGTTCAGGGCCGGAGGGTTAGCTCAGTGGTTCCGGCGCCTGCCTCGCAAGCGCAAGGTCCTGAGTTCGATCCCTGGTTACCACATATAATGCTGGGCGTGGAGACACGCCCACCAACAATCAATACCGCATACCACAATGCCAGACGTGGTGGCTCACGCCTGTAATCCCAGCACTCGGGAGGCAGAGACAGGAGGATTGCTGAGTTTGCGGCGGCTTGCCTGGGCACCATAGTCAGCTCAGGGCCAGCCTGAACTACAAAGCGAGACCCTGACTCAAAAGCAAAAAAAAAAAAAAAAAAAAAAAATTAGAAGTTCAAAAGACTGCATGTCTTCTTTTGTCATTCCTGATAGAAGTTTGCTTTCTCTCTCCAGAAAAGAGGTCTCAATGTTTTTGTACCTGTTTGATGCATTAATGAGTATATAATAAAAGTAGAGTACATAGATTTAAATTAAAAGAATTCTTCAAAGTATGATACATTTGCAGGTTAATAAATCCATATACAATAAAATGCTGAAAAAATGAATTAATTTGGGGAGAATTTCCTGAAAGAGAAATAGTGTGTATGAATGAAAAAAAAAAAAAGCCAAAGAACATGAAGTTCTTGAGGATACTAAGTACCCAGGTAAGAGAACTTACAAATTGCCTCTGAGCAGAAATAGGAAACAAGGGACAAAGAAGTTTTCATTTTCAGTTCTAATGGAGACTATGTGAGTGACATTAGAGTGACATGAGAGACTATGTGAGTGACATTGTTTAAATTTCTGTCAATTAAATTAACAATGAAAAAATAATTGTGTGTGCATTTCACTAGACTATTCTTTTCCTAATGAAAATAACTAAAATATTACAAAAACCATATTGAAGTAAAAAAAAAAAGATTGGTTCCCTCTTCCACCAGAAAATTTGATAGACTAATAATACTTCCATTGACTCTCATGACAGTAATGTATGAATGAAACAGAAATCTGTACCCAGCTTTAAAAACATCTATGACAAGCTTTTCCTTTTCATGCTTTGTTCAGATTTTTAAAAAGATGAACAATACTTTAGCTAACCAGTCCTCTCATGATGAGGAACAGCCCCACTGAGCTGCTGCTTATTTTTCCAACTACAAACGACAAAATATATTCTCTCTGACCTTGTACTGTTTCTCACAGACGTTTGTCTCTGGTTTAAAGGTATTTTATTTCTGATTTGAACTAACATTTAATCCAATTATGCAGTAGTACACCGCTAAGATTAAATCAATTTTTGTATTAACTCAAAGCTGAAACTCAACCCAGAAATTATAAATTGAAGAATGAAATTTGCCAAATTAAAATGTGACTATAGCATATGGACATTCTTCAGATTGTTCTAGCAATAAGAACACAAATTATATTTCAGCAGTTTATTTTCAAACGATTTTTGATGTACAGCTGATACACAGGAAATCATATGCATTTGAAGTGTATAATTTGAGGACTCAAAAATATACAAACACCCATCCTATTATCATTAGAAAGTAATAGACACCTTCAAAACCATGCAAAATGTCCTTGTGACTATTTATGTTGTGTGTTAAGAATTTTCACCATATGAAATCTTCCCTTCAATATATTTTGAAATGAAAACATAATGTGTTGTTAACTGTGAACTCTATGATGTAGGGCAGATCTCTAGAATTTTTCAGATACAAAGTTGAAACTTTATATCTTTTCAACTTTCCATTTGCTCCACCCACAAAGCCTGATAATCTTTGTTATATGTTTGTTCTTATGACTCCAGCTAACACAGATTGTGTAGCATCATGCAGTAGTTGTCTTCTGTGATGGTTAATTTAACATAGCATAATGTACTAAAGGTTAATACACTTCAAGCTATCTTTTTTAAAAGACTAAATTATATTCCATTTCATATAATTCACACTTTTAAAGAAGGTATCCAACTGTCAGTTGATATTTAGGTGGCTTTAATATCTTGGCTATTGTGATTAATGGTGCAATGAATATTTCTTTGAAATCTTGGTACTTTGGATCCATACTCAAAGATCTGATTTCTGGTTAATATATTTACATTGTTTTTACTTTTTTTTGTCTTTGTGAGACAGGGTCTTGCTTTGTAGTTCAGGCTGGCCTTGAGCTCACTGTGCAGCCCAGGCAAGCCTCAAACTCACAGCAATTCTGGGGGATCAAACTTGAGACTTTGCACTTGCCAGAAAAACACTGGAACCATTGAGCTAAATCCCCAACGAGGTTATACTGTTTTGTTTTTTGTTTTTGTTTTTGTTTTTGTTTGAGACAGGGTCTCTCTTTGTAGTTCAGGCTGGCCCTGAGCTCACTGTGGAGCTCAGGCAAGCCTCAAACTCAGCAATCCTCCTGTCTGCCTCCCGAGTGCTGGAATTACAGGCGTGAGCCACCTCGCCTGGCACTATGGTATGTGATATTGATGGCTGGTGGGCGTGGGTCACCACACCCAGCATTGTATGTGGTTACCAGGATCGAACTCAGGACTTTGTGCATGCAAGGCAGGCGCTGGAACCACCGAGCTAAATCTCCGGCCCTGAAGTTATACTGTTTTTAACATTTAAGAAATCTCAACATTATTTTTCACAGCTACTATAGCATTTTACATTCCCATAATCAGGATGTAAGTGTCCCAATTTCCCTAGATTTTTATCAATATTCATTTTCTTTTAATTTATTAATAACAGAAATTCTTAATAATAGAAATTCCTACACAATGGCATTAGCCAAGTTCCTGTAGAAATGCAAGAAATACATATGTGTGTCTACGTGCGTATGTGTGTAATGTCTGTCCATCTGAGCTACTATAGCAAAGTGTTCTGGCTTTTAAACAACACAAATGCATTGATCACAACTCTAGAGGCTCCAAATTCCAAGATCAAGGTGAAAACAAATCCGTTGCCTGGTGTAGGCTTGCTCTGTGCTTCAAGGGTGGAGATTATTGCTGTGCTCTCACATGTGAGGGGGCAAATGTCTTCCCTCAACCCTCTTTTATAAGAACAATCAACTTCTAATGAGGGCACAACCCCAGCACATTCTCTTTCAAATGTTGTTTCATAATACCATCAAATTAGGGATTAAATTCAACATACAAATCAATTCTAAGTGGATTAAAGATTTGAATATAAAATTCGGAAACATCTAATACTGGAAGAAAGCAAGGAAAAACTTGTGAACATTGCTCTTGGTGGTAATTTCTTAGATATAGGACCCAAATTGCACACAACAAAAATAAATGTAGACAAGAGATTCTACAGTGAGTGAAAATCCTTCTACACAGCAAAGGAAAACTTAACGAAATGATAATACAACCTACAGAGTGGAAGAAAAAACTTGTAATCTCTAAACCTGATGAGTTAACTTCTACAGTATATAAGGAAATACTATACTCAAGAGAAAATAATCTGCTTGAAAACTGGGCAAAAGTCTTAAAAGGATATTTACATAGAAATAGTCAAAAAGTAGGTGACAAAATGCTCCACCTCATTAAGGAGCAGGAAAATACGAATCACAACTACAATATTTTACCATTTTTTTAGGGGAAGGTATAAAGACAGATGATAAATAGATGATAGATAGATAGACAGATAGATAGATAGACAGATGATAGGTAGATAGATCATAGATATAGATGATAGGTAGTGAAATAATAAGCACATCAATTTCAAATGTTTTATTAAAATATTCTGTGAATTCTGCAATTTTTGAGTTTTTTCATGATAATCTACCAAATGTACTATTATATGCCCCGTATTTTATATTCATTAACATTTATTAAGTGTCTGTTTTAAGTGTGATGTAATTGATGCTCTTAAAAGCCTGACATAGTTGCTGTCATTATCTGCACATCAAACATGTGGAAAATGAGGTGCAGAGCTGCTTGGTAGCTGCCTCATAGTGACAAAACTAGGGGTGGCAGAACTGGAACTTAACATGACACCCAAGCTCACATTTGCTCTCTACAGGGGAAATCAGCATATCTCATTATTTGATAATGATGTTGAACTTACAGTGATACCTTTTTATAAAAAATGAATCTATACCAGCATATTATTAAGTTAGAACACTTAGACATTTCTCTCCCAATTCACTGGATGGAAATAAAGTGATACGTGCTCTTTAAAGGTACATTTAACATTCTTTTTTTTTTTTTTTTTTTTTGGAGACAGGGTCTCGCTTTGTAGTTCAGGCTGGCCCTGAGCTCACTATGGTGCCCAGGCAAGCCGCCGCGAACTCAGCAATCCTCCTGTCTCTGCCTCCCGAGTGCTGGGATTACAGACGTGAGCCACCACGTCCAGCATTGTGGTATGCAGTGTTGATTGTTGGTGGGCGTGTCTCCACGCCCAGCATTCTATGTGGTTATCGGGGATCGAACTCAGGACCTTGCGCTTGTGAGGCAGGCACTGGAACCACTGAGCTAACCCTCCGGCCCCCCAGTTAATATTCTTCGCATACTGATTATTCCCAAATACTCAGATTTTCAGAGTTTCCAAGTGTAAATCTTTATGTGTATTTCCTTTTAAAAGTATTTCATGTTTTAAAAATATGATGAGATCCTTGCAAACCAAACATACTGCCATACAATTTAAACTATTCCATTTAGATATATAATCACTGCCAGAAATTCAGAAGTACACATTTCATTCTGAATTTGACAGTAACTCCTCCATGCCTAGCAGTCACCTCTAACTGTACACATCCAATGATATTTAGCGTAAGAGACAGCTCTTTTCTATGATAGTCTGTTATTTTCTCTGCCTCGGTCCTTCCCTGAACTGATCAGCAAGACTTGCTCACTCGGTCAGAACAGAATCCAAGTGTTTGGCATGGAGTACCCTCACCCCTTCTCCATGAAATCCATCCTTCACTCCTAACAGTGCTAGTCTCCAACATGTTCATTCAGTCCAAGTACCTGCCTGTGTCTTTATTATCGCATTCTCTCTTATCCACTGCTTTTATGGTCATTTCCCTACCTTAAATCCTAACTTTTTCACCTCTAAGTAGGAAAGGAATGTTTAAAAATATCTATGTATGATGATATCTTTCTTGATTTCATACCTTCCTATCTCTCTTAAATTGCTAATTTCATTCTCTGACAGCCAAGATATATGGCAAAGATTGTATGTATGTTAACACAGTATGAAGAAAAACCTCATTTTCCCCCATAATTACATGAGGAACCTATGGTGTTGAAATGCTAAATACACAGAAACAATACATGGCCAACCCGTGATCCGAACCTGGTCCTAGAACCTATTTAAAACAGCAATATATACCGAGACAATATTCATGTCAGGCCCAACTTCAGGAGATAAAGTCTCTGCTCTATCCTGCACCAGCTTCAGGAGGTTATCTTATTAAAACTGTGAGCACATGTAGGCAGACACACTGATCTTTCACCTCCTTCAGATTCCATTTCAATAATATGAATGAGCCACACATACTGAGAAGCTAAAAGTCCTCAGATAAAAAACAAAAATTACATGCTCATGCTTTCCTTTCTTTTGTTTGTCTTTAGAGTAAAGCAAAACAGGTTCTCCAAAGCAGATAAACCAGTTTGTAATTCAGGAAAACTTTCTGCATAAAAATCTCTCATTTGAAATGATTATAGCTGCAGAGTCCACGTACAACCAGGAAAGTAAAGAAGTGTATTAACGGAGGAATTGTTTTTGTCCTGCACTGTCCAGTATGGAGACATTCATGTCCTGCTACATATAGGAAAACTTCATGGCATGTGGAATAACAGTGCTCAAGGGTATCTTGGTAGAGTCAGTTGGCTATGATATTAGAGCCTTCTATGATCTAAAACCATGTCTGTTTAATTGCTTTTCCATAACTGTAAATTATGAGGTATTACCACTTTATAGTTAAATGAATTAATTTTTGTATTTGTGTCAAAGCTCATCTAAGTGTTCCCTGCATTGTTAGCGGTGTCATAGTGTTGTTTCTTTGAAAGTTTTGTTTGAGCTGATTATCATCCCTGACACCACCCCCTGAGACACACACACACACGCATACATACACACACAGTTTTGTTGTTGTTATTGTTCATCCTTTCACTGTTTTCAGATAAGCTTGCTCACAGCTTTTGTATGTGTTGACACTAATGGTTTTGAAAAGATTCCATATGGGCATTGTCTTTTTTTCCCCTTAATTAGTTTTCTTTGTTAATGTTTTAGTTCCTTCAACCATAATTCTTTCATTTTGTGAGATTAAACTAGGCAGTTTGCTCTAGACTGTGTGGTTTGCATTACTGCAAATATTTTTCTTCTTTGAGTTTGCATTAGCTGCTTAATCTCATCTCTGTCATTAAAGAAAAACTCCTCTCATTAACCTATACACCTCTAGATGTTCTCTTTTTCCATGCCATTCCATGTTGGAAGCCAAAGTTCGTTCCAGATCATTTTTGATTATGAAAAACTATGTATGATAGATTTTATGACAGTTTCAAATTATGACACTAGGTAAACTTTGCACAGCACGGTATGTGAATAATGCTGGAAATGCCAGCACAGGGTGAGTTCGATGTAAACAGTCCTGAGTTATTTCATACAGTAAGAATAGGGTCTGACCCCACCAATCTCTAGTCCCCACACTTCCCATGCGTACAGAAAACAGACGTGATGTGTCTAGTCATAGCCTAGTGGGCCGGCTCCCTGCTGCTTTCACTCGGTAGAAGACGCAAAATACAAGTGAGAAAGAAGAATGTCTGTGGAGGACGGAGCACACAGGGGCAGCTCACAGACTTTGGAATTAGCTTTGAATTCAGACTTACTTGTCGACTTGCCCTACGAATGTACATTTCTTTTCCTAATTTGCAACATACAGACAATAGGGTATTTACTGCCAGCACGAGTGTGATGCTTCAGCAGATAATCAAGAAGCTTCTGCATGTTGTAAAATGTAAGTTAAAAACTGTATATGTAGCATACAACTCTGTATGTCTTCCCTTTACAAAATATAATCACATAGTATGTTCTAAGATGGATTTCTACTTCTTGTACTCCTTCATTTTTGTAAATTTCAAATACATTGTTTATTAATAGCTCAGTGCCAGGGCAAAATTTACAGATGGCACTGAAAAAAAAAACATTCTGAAGTATTTTTTAGATAGCCAATTATAGTTTTCAAATGATTTATCTAACAATAACAAACTATCTTTTCCTTTACTGAGCTTATTGGTACATTTTAGGAATACACTATGATCACATTCATCACTGAAAATTTATATCAGTACATGACACATCTCGATCCTCATTTTTTACCATTTCCCTGCCCTCCCTACCACCCTCCTCCCCAATATACATAAGCTTTGTTTCCTTTTTTTTGTTGTTTTAATTATCAGGCCCTTATAATGCCTTAAATTAAAAAGAAAAAATAGGATATTTAGAAATTAATTTGCACAAAATTTTGATATATCAAAGCCTATTTAGGTGTCTTAGTGGTCTGACGATTTATATGCTTATATATCTACTATTATTAAAAAGACAGAGTCAGATGAACAGTTTATCACTAATAGACAAACAGTCATGAGTTCTGTTTTCAGAAGTGTCACTAACTAGATGATGTTCATGTTTACTTAATTTATTCAACAGTAATAGGATATACTTTTGATATAATATAGTTTAAATGAACTGATGGATAGTAGAGGGTGTTTATATTAACTGAGAATAAAGAATTTGGAAAATTCAGGAAATGAAAGATTACATATTATTTAGACCAGTGATAGGGAACCTTTTAGGGGCCAAGTGCAAAACTGTAACTCAAAATCCAGTCATTCATGTCAAAATGCCAGCATTGCAATTAAACCTGAATATTCAGGTTTTACTTTAGGGGGAAAAAAGGCACTAAATTAGAATCTTTTGTCAAAAAAAAAAAAAAAAGAACCCACAATACCACACATCTCATAGTTTTGCCTCCATTGATCTAGACCAAAAACAAAAACTTGAACCAAGCAGGATCATATAGGTAATTACAATAAAAAAATTATAACTACATTATCTCAAGTAAGACTGCCGTGGAAATTATCAGTGTTATATATGTAGAAGTGATGTGATTAGTAGGAGGAAAAAGCTTGTCTACAAGGGTTTAGTACTTCTTTGTCTCTTATTTACTGTTGCCAAGAATAACACTATGCAATTTTGCCATGTTTTTGATAGTAAATACTGAGTTACCCTAAAATCAAGATTTTTTTATGAAATATCCTTGACTTTTTATTTTTGACACATATTAGGTTTTAATAATATTTTAGAGACATCAGATCATGATGCTACATTTGTATTAGTTTTCTGTCCTACTGAACACATACCAAAGAAAAACAAATTAAAAGAGGAAAGTTTTATTTGAGCTCAGAGTTTTAGAGGTTTAAATCCATGTGTGGTTGGCTCCTTTGCTTTTAGTACTTTGACAAAGCAAAAATCTTGTAGTGGAAGAACATGGCAGATAAAGCTATTCTTTTACAGTTGCCGAAAAACAGAGTGAGAAAAAGGAATGCCCTGTACTGTGGCATTTCTTCTTTCTTCTAATTTTGTCCCATCCAGGCCCCTGTCAGGTTCAGGCCAACAAATCCTGGTAGACAAATGAAGATAGGAGTGTCAGGGGACTCAGCTGGAAGGAAATCCTTAACTAACTGAAACTGTCAGGTTTTTGTTTTTTGTGGTTTTTTTAGTTAATTTTTATCATTATTGGTACATTGTAGACTGCATGGTGGATATTGTGAAATAAACCCTCAGTTATACTGAGAAACAAAGGCATTGTATTCTATTCAAGAAGGGTGCTTATTCTGATAAGAAAGGCATGAAGACAATAATGCCCAATTGTTGCCTTTCTTTTTCTTTCTTTGAGTCACGGTCTCGCTTTGTAGTTCAGGCTGGCCCTGAGCTCACTATGTAGCTCAGGCAAGCCTTGAACTCAGCAATCCTCCTGCCTCTGCCTCCTGAGTGCTGGGACAACGGGCTTGAGCCACCAAGCCTGGTGTTGTGCTATGTGGTACTGATTGCTGGTGGGCATGAGCCACCACGCCCGGTATTGTTGAATGTGGTTACTGGGGATTGAACCAGGGACTTTGCGCTTGCTAGGCAGGCACTGGAACCACTGAGCTAAATCTCTGGCTCCCCACTCCCTTTATCCAACTGTCTCCAGGCTACTTACTGTTCTTTGTTTCACTGTCAAGGCAGATGTGCAATGAGAAACTCCACAGCTCCCAGCTTTTGGTGATGTCACGCACAGTAAATCAGCAAGTGTCTGCTCCTCAGGTGAAGGTCTTTGACCCCAAATGGTCTGATAACACAATTACGACACCCTCAGAATTTGGCTTAACTAATTTCCCAAGCATACCCCAAGCCAGTCAAGTTGACAATCACGATGAACCATCACAGCCTTCAGTCCAACAAATACCACACTGTTGCCCGTTTGCTCAAACACAGATTTTCTTTTGTGCTCAAATTCTTCCACCCCAGTCACAAGTTTATACCTACATAATGTTATGAATGATGTGATAATTACTATCTCTGTCAATGATTTCTGTTTTTGTATAAAGTTATTTGATGGCATTATTTTGCAAAAAAAAGTGTCACACATTTTCTTTTTCTTCTCTTAGAAACACATTGAAAAATGTAACCAGTTTGTTCTTTCTACTATTCCAAAAATAAGTCTAAATATGATCTATTAGCATAGCATCAGAACTAGAGAGCTGTCCTTTTACTATATCATTCTAACAAATAAAACTACTTTTGCTTCTTGCATTCTTTTATTTTGCAAGTTGAATATTCTCTCATATTGGTATCACAGTGGCTTTCATTTTCTAAATGTTCTCTATATTTTGTTATACTTGATCCCACAGTTAGATATCTTTAGGTTTCAAAACTCAATAATAATTTTTAAGACTGAGGTTCAAATTATGCCATATTTTCCAAAAGTTGAAAAGTTGTTCATGTCATTGCTTATATCTTGTTAATGTTTTATTCATTTCATCTTCTCCTTGGTCGTAGTGTGGGACAATGATCTACAAGGTTATTTGGAATTTTTTCTTTAAAAGTTTAAATGGCTCAATGCACCCAAAAGAATTATCCAGTCAAACTTTGCTTTTAGCTCATTAGGTATTTGCGATCACTCACATTGAAGAAATAGTACAGAGTTTGTGAGAACTCAAGTGTGAACGTTTGGAAATATTGAAGAGCATATCAAAGTCACCTTCTGCTTCTGCTCTGCATTGATGTGAGTCTGTTTGAGCAAACAAGTCAGAGATCAACTTGACAACAGCCAATTATGTCACTGTCGAGGCTTTACACTAGTGTCTTTCTAATGGACTTTACTTTATTCTAATTAGTTTTTTTCTCATCCCAAAAAACTCTGTATTTCTTTTTTATGGGAAATTAACTGCATCTCTAGGGGCGATTCTGGGCTCTATTTTCTGATTTACAAATAAGTCATTATATAAGGGTCTCCAAGGACATAAAAGATCCTTACTGCTTGTCAGGTGGTGAGGTAATGTTACCCTGCGTGAGTCATTGGGCCCTGAGCAGCACATCATCCGTGTGGACCTTACAGGTCTGGGTTAAGGTGCTCGGAGGGTCACCTGGGGGTGTACTGTTCTAGTGAAAACTTGGAGAGCAATTTATCACTCACTTCACTTTGCAAAATCTTTTCTCATGCATTTATGGGAGAAAAACATACTACGTGTGATTTTTGTTTGAGTGATTTTTTTTTTTTTTGAGACAGGGTCTCGCTTTGTAGTTCAGGCTGGCCCTGAGCTCACTATGTAGCCCAGGCAAGCCTGGAACTCAGCAATCCTCCTGCCTCTGCCTCCCGAGTGCTGGGATGACAGACGTGAGCCACCACGCCCGGCACTGTTTGAGTGATTTTTTAACAAACTGACAGAGATCCACTTGTGTTGGTGGTGCAGGGATGAGAGAGAGGTGGGTTGGAAACCGTTTCTTCTTGGGCCAGCAAAACATGAACTGAAACATGAGGCAAAATAAACTTCACCTTTAAATTGTGGGTGTCAGGTGTCCCCAGCATAGCAACTTTCTCTCTTTGTCATCCCCCAAAGGAACACAGTTCTGCTGAAATTGTTCTTTTTCAGTGTGAAGAAAAAGAGAAGCACCACAGTTCGGTGGACTCGGGCCACAATTCCTTCTTCTTTTATGGAGTTCTATTTGAACTGATTCCTTAATCCAATTTTTCATCATCCTTTTATCAAAATTCATTGTCTTTCTAACACATTCTTTCTGTCAAACCACAGTTTCAAGTGAATTTTTTTTATTATCCCTGATCCTGCTTCTATCCAAACATTTCAAAATAAAATTATGTGTATTTAATAACAATTTCCTAAATAATTTTTAATCACCCGGTGTGGTGGCTCACACCTGTAATCCCAACTCTCAGGAGGCAGAGACAGGAGGATTGCTGAGTTCGAGGCTTGCCTGGGCTACATAGTGAGCTCAGAGCCAGCCTGAACTACAAAGTGAGACCCTGTCTCAAAAAAATAATAATTAATAATAACTTTTAATCCTTAATATGTATAATACTTCTATGTATTTATATATGACTTTTTCTTATACCCTAAAACTGTTGGCTCTAATATTTACAATTGTTTTTAAATTCCTAATCTATTGGCTCTTTTTTCAAAACTTGCATCATTTCTCTTTCTTTCTTGGGTTTAGTCTGGGCCACAGTTACTTTATTCTCAAGAACAACTAATTATCTTAAATAGGAGAAGACATACTTTATAATCCACCATGTACTTTATTTTGCCTAGACCTCTAGCTATTGTAGTGAAGGGTTAATTTGCACCACATAAATGACCGTTAATGTTTTTCTTTATGTTTCTGCAGCACTACTGTTATGCAGTACTTGATTCTTGAGGTTTACGCTCTCAAGTTATCAGCTTTATATTTCATTTTGAATGATATGTTTTATCAGTTTCTCTGCTTCTGTTCAGTTCCCTATTATTTATTTCTGCCAATCCCTTTAGACACAAGATTCTTCTTAGATCAGTTTCTATTGTGGACACCATTTTTTGATAGAGTAGAAGTTGTCATTGTGATTCTAACCAAATTTGGGCAAATTATCTGATGTCCTAATTTTAGTTCCCTCATTTTAATAATTCAAATAAACTTCCTATAAGGCCTCGTATTAAACTTTGTATTGCAGTAGAAGAAATTTTTACAACAACAACAGTTTAAAATTACACGAATCTTTCACCTAGTGGCTTCTACTGACCGTAAGTCTAGAGGAGTCAACCAGGTTTTCAACATAGGTTGTCACTAGACTGAAAAGTTGTGAGCTTGATCTACAAGTTGATCTGAAATTTGGCATCTTCTTCAGAGATGACTGTTGTTAGAATTCAGTTCCTTGTTGACAGCAAGGACCTGCTTTCTCTTTTACTGTCACAGCTGGCTCGTTCTCAGCTCCTAGATGTGCTCAGAATTGTCTGTATAATCTAAGACTTTCCTCTGTGAAGATTTGTAGAGAATCCATAATGTTTCCAATTTCTCTCATTTCTTTTAATGGTTTACGTGGGATGGCTCATGTTCACTATGAATAATTCTTTTTTGATCCTCTTAAAATCAAATAGCAAACAGTGTTAAATACATTTGAAAAATTTTCTTCTCCATAAAGTAATGTAATCACAGAAATTATATTAATCATAATTATTAGTCCTGCCCATGTTTAAGGAAGAAGGTCACACAGAGAGATTGTGAACATTTGGGTATGAGAATCCTGGAGCTAGCAAAACAATCTCCCTACCACAGACATCTAATTCATAAAACTGTAACTTATTAAACATATATAGGTAATGTCAGTTCCTATACCCTATCTCCCACTAATCAAAGCACCGGAAACCAGATTATTGATTTTTAAATTCTATGGCTTAGATTTTAGTATTACAAGATCCTTATACATATTACCACAATGCAAGTCAGGCCTTATTTCTGTTACTTGCTTTAATGTAAGAAATTTTAGTCAATACAACTTTATACTATTAAACTCGAGTGACTAAAGTAAATATCTAGATAAAAGGACTAGTGATTTAAAAACGAGGAGACCTAAATAAGAAGTAAGACAAGGCGCTAGGATGAAGTGATGAGTAAAATTTTGTCAAGCTAATATCACTCTGAATGTGCTTTTTAAAAAAATTTGAAGCACTGGGGTCCCGTTTGACCCTGCTATCCCCCTGCTAGGAATATACCCAAAAGAATTTTAAAAATCACATTGGAAAGACAGATGTACACCCTTGTTTATAGCAGCTCAGTTTGTGATAGCTCAATCTTGGAAACAACCCAAATGCCCATCAATGGGAGACTGGATAAAGATGTGGGTTTTTTAATAAAATGGAGTATTATTCTGCCATAAAGAATGACAAGATGGATTCATTTACGTGCAAATGGATGCACCTGGAGGACACGCTAATGAGTGAGATCAATAGATCACAGATAGGCAAATACCAGATCTTCTCTTTGATATGAGCACCTGTAGATGCAAATGAGCTCTAGAAAGTATGACAGTTTTATAGAATGGGAAATCTCCAAAGGAAATTTGGTGTGGGGATGTAATGAGGGGAAGGAATAAATACGATTCTGAAAGAAAATAAAAGAGCATGTATATAGGGGGTGGGGAGGTGTGGGTGGGTGGGGATATGGGTAAAAATGAGATTTGACTTGTGTCATATATTGGTACAAATTCCCCAATGCTATGTGTGATTGTGAGATGTATATAAATTGTACCAATAAAGAATTAAAAAAAAGAAATGTAATGACTCCCTAAAATAAAGTTTATTAAAAAATTAAGACAAATTCACCATATTTGTGCTACTCACTTATAGTTACCTAATTGAAAGGGCTTTAGCTTTTAAAATTATTTTCTTCATCCTTTACCTTAGGGTAACTATAGGTCATAACTGAGTGCTTGTTAGGTCACTGTTGTGTATGGTTTAATAGCTAGATTATTACTTTCAAACTACTCTTTTTTTTTTTTTTGAGACAGGGTCTTTCTTTGTCGTTCACGCTGGCTCTGAGCTCACTATGTAGTCCAGGCAAGCTTCAAACTCAGCAATCCGTCAGTCTCTGACTCCTGAGTGCTGGGATTACAGGTGTGAGCCACCACACCTGGCTTGTTTTTGCTTTTGAGACAGGGTCTCGCTTTGTAGTTCAGGCTGGCCCTGAGCTCACTATGGTGCCCAGGTAAGCCGCTGCAAACTCAGCAATCCTCCTGTCTCTGCCTCCCAAGTGCTGGGATGACAGGCGTGAGCCACCACGTCCGGCATTGTGGTATGCGGTGTTGATTGCTGGTGGGTGTGTCTCCACACCCAGCATTGTTTGTGGTTACCAGGGATCGAACTCAGGACCTTGTGCTTGCGAGGCAGGCGCCGGAACCACTGAGCTAACCCTCCGGCCCTTTTTTTCTTTTTTTGAGACAGGGTCTTGCTTTGTAGTTCAGGGTGGCCCTGAGCTCACTATGTAGCCCAGGCAAGCCTCAAACTCAGCAATCCTCCTGCCTCTGCCTCCCAAGTGGTGGGATTATAGGTGTAAACCACCACACCTGGAACTATAGTATGTGGTACTGATTGCTGGTGGGTGTGAGCCACCACACCTGGTAGTGTATGTGATTACTCTGGATCAACCCAGGGACCTTGTGCTTGCTAGGTAGACCCTGGAACCACTGAGCGAAATCTCTGGCCCAAAACTACTCTTATTTTTATGATCCCAACACCAAGTTTTGTGATCTAGAGACAGACCTACAGTGGCTTCATCAGTCACACATGATCTTTGACATCCAAGGAAAATTCCACACACACAAAAGAAAACTTGTATCTGAAACTGAGTATTTCATCCTATGCCCTCTCTTACACGCTTCATGGCTGGGGATATAAGCGGCATGTAGTGCATATGTTAATTAATTTCCATTGCAAACAGCAGAACCATGGCTTTGCCTTTGTATTAAGCTCTGAGCAGCTGGTATTTTCTAGTCATTTATGTTCACTTCTTCTGCTGTCATGAAAGGCAGAAATCAGAGCTGTGCACTGTAGTGCGTGTGAGACACTGATGATAAACAGGACAAAGTCACGGATGCTTTGATCAGAGAAAATGTTTGATTTTAAATCCATGGCAACGGAAGTGTGTGAGGTGGGGCTGCGCCCCCCGTCTGTCATCAAGAAGTAATTCAGCATAATCTGACAGCGCTCCGGGTGGCTTCTCATTCCTCCTGGGAAATGATGAATTGCAGCCCAGAGTCAGTAGTAAAAATGGCAAGACGATGTCTCTTGTTAACAGAACAGAATTGTTCTGCAGCGATTGTAAGCTGAACCTTTAAAACGGGGCCACACGTTGGTTCCCTGTGCTCTGCAATCATCCTCTTTTAACAGATCTCGCAACCCTGATTTCCCCAGTAAATGCCTTTTTTAATCTATTTATCTCACTCAAATTGGTGAGATTTTTCAGGGCCATTTTAGTTTTACTCTTTTTATCTATCATCTTGTCTGATAGCATGTAGCTTATACATGGTTAAGAAATACGCTTTTGAGTAGAATATGCTCAAACACAAATATAAACATTGCCCCTTCAAATTTGTTATACATGTCAAAGCCTCAAATTCTCATCCTATCATATGCTCAGCCATTCCATTTTTAGTACCTGCTTTTATGTTGAACTGGTCGATAAATTTTAAAATACTCTATTACAGCTATAATTTTATATACATTAAGTTAATAAGGTAGAACAAGCAACCTTTTGTTGGAACAGCTTCGACTAGTACAATTACGTCATTCTCTAGAGCTGCACAGGTAAAATTTTTTTTTTTTTTTTGAGACAGGGTCTCGCTTTGTAGCTCAGGCTGGCCCTGAGCTCACTATGTAGCCCAGGCAAGCCTCAAACTCAGCAATCCTCCTGCCTCTGCCTCCCGAGTGCTGGGATGACAGGCCTGAGCCACCACGCCCGGCTGCACAGGTAAATTAAAAAAAAAATTCTTATTTGGCACTATAGTCCATTAACCCTCCCATGCTCTTATTTTGAGGCAACAGTTACCATTTTAGAAATAAATCTGACATCAGTTATGGAAGTGTATTGTGTTTGAAATGAGACAGTAAGGCAATTAGGGCTCACCTAGAAATGCACATAGGAAACATCAGGGGAGTGATTTATGCAACAAAAATGTCCTCAAATAAAATTAATATTTGCCAGCAATGTATAGGATGTTTCATTCACACTATGAACTGTTAAGATCAGATTATTCAAGCTAATTTCTGCTTCAATGTCCATTCATTTGCGAAGTGTGCATTAATGGATAAGAACGGTTTACTTGATGTGGGGAACAAGATAATTTTAGAGATTTAAAATAGAACTCCGAAAAAGAAATTTCCATGTGCTTCAGAAAGATGTGCTCTCCTCACCGGAGAAATTATGTGTATGGAGCAGAGGGTTCGGGGGATGAGAAGAGGGCTGGGAACGGGAAAAAATAAAATCAAGATATATCATGTACAGGTACAAATACTTAGTGATGAATATGATCAAAATGTACACCTAGAGTGTACCAATAAACTC
>PVIC010019190.1:0-30813 GCA_004025085.1 Thryonomys swinderianus | reverse complement strand
GGCCTTCAGTCCACTGGAAATGGCCTGCACCCTGCAGCCGGGTCCGCGTGCTGCTCACTCAGTTCGCCGGAAGCATGGCACGGTGGGCTCGGAGTTGCTCGGTCCGGTCCGCCCGCTGCTCGTTCCTCAGTCCGCTGGAAACACAGCAGGGCGGCCCGGAGCTGCTGGGTCCGGTCCGTCCGCCGCAAGTTCCCCAGTCTGCTGGGCTCACGGCACGGCGGGCCCAGGGCTGCTGGGTCCGGTCCGTCCGCCGCAAGTTCCCCAGTCCGCTGGGCTCACGGCACGGCGGGCCCGGGGCCGCTGGGTCCGGTCCGTCCGCCCTCAATTGTTATTATTTTGATCTATCAGAGAAAAACATTTTGTCTTTAAACATCAATACATAGGAGGTAAGAGATTAAGAGTTTAACCCCTTCTCTCTTTAACCTCATTTTAACCATGAGGTCCTTCTCTATGTGAATTTGTAGATACAGAAATGCATAGGAATGTGTAACCTAAGAGCACAAGGAGTGACAGGGAGTGGATGATTCTTAACAATGGCCGCAGTGTCTGAGTCTTAGGCACTGGCCCAGCTAAAGTAATAATCATGTTCTCTTGGAAGTGATACTAGGTGGAATACAAAGGAATGACATGGAAGGGTGGAGAATAAGATCTGTACTGGTAGAAACCTCCTGGAGGAGAATATACTGGGAAGAAGTCCCAGGAGTGACAAAGAAGGTCATCAAAATTCTATGATGGATAAGCATTTCAGGACAGGTCTCGTTTTCTGAGGTAGGCATTATTATCTTTGTTTGAGAAATGAAATGGTGAAGCTCAAAGAGGTTAAATAACTTAGCCAGGGTCTAAAGAAAAAACTCAGGGCTGGGTGACTCCAAAGACTTTGCCTTTTCACTGACTCACTGCTGCCATGGAGTAGGTGCTTAGAGATTGGCAAAGCAACTGGCTACAGGGTACCCGAGGAGCCTTTGCCAGAGAGCAAGAGGGCCCTGCAGCAAACACAATTTCTTACAAAGGGTATGGTCATAGTGCATCACTGTTCTAGTTGCTATGGCAGTGAAACAAATTACTCCAAATAGCATGAAACAATCCCTTTTTGTTCTCTGAATTCTATGGGTCATGAATTTGGATGGAGCAGGGTGAGTGGCTCATCTCTGCTCTGTAGTGTGTAAAGCCTCACATGAAAAGCCCAAAGGTTGAGAATTGAAGACTCATTCCATGAGGTGTTTGGTAATTGAGATTGGTTCTACTTTTTTAAAATTGAATTCTTTATTGGTACAGTTTATATACATCTCACAATCACACATAACATCGGGGAATTTGTACCAATATATGACACAAGTCAATTCTCATTTTTACCCATATCCCCACCCACCTACACCTCCCCACTCCCTATATACATGCTCTTCTATTTTCTTTCAGAATCCTATGTATTCCTTTCCCTCATTACATCCTCACACCAAATTTCCTTTGGAAATTTCCCATTTTACAAAAACTGTCATACTTTCTAGAGCTCATTTGCATTTTTTTTGAGGCAGGGTCTTGCTTTGTAGTTCAGGCTGGCCCTGAACTCACTATGTAGCCCCGGCAAGCCTTGACCTCAGCAATCCTCCTGCTTCTGCCTCCCAAGTGCTGGGATGACAGGCATAAACCACGACAGCTGGCAAGATTGGTTGTATTTTTAGACACCTCTGGCTTTCCCATGTTTCCTGTCTCACACGGACTAGCTTTGGCTTTCTCACAGCATGATGGCTGGATTCTGAAGGTAGCATCAGACAAGGTCATGTAGCTTTCCATTGCTTTGTTCAGGAATCATGCACCATGTACTGCATACATCATGTAAAATCTCTTATGGCATGAAGGAGAGGAGAAAGTGGCAGGTTCTGCAAATGTATGTGGGACCAGAAATACTGCCATGGCCATTTTGGAAAATATATATGTCATAGCCATCAAACATATTATTCACCAACTGTTGGGTAAAGAAGGAGAGGTAAATAGATAACTGGGAAAGAAATGTTTTATTGAAAGTCCATCGCCTCTAGTAAATGTTAAAATAATGAAAGGAATTAGAAAACTATAAAAGGCAAATTACTTCAAATGCAAATGGGGGACACTTGAGATTTCTCCAGCTAAAGAGCTCTTCAAAAAAAGCAGTGATGCCACCCTTGTAGATGGTAGACCATAGCCTTTCCTTGTGGTCTCCATACAGCCTCAGGCAGCCTCCTCTGGCTAGAGTTCTGTGTCTTGTGTAACCTTCTGTAGCCCAGTCCCAGGCAGACACCTTTGCTTGTTTCTGGCCTGCCTTCCTTTATTCATGGCTTAACCTTCAGCCCTCTTTCACTAGAGATTTGGAATTTCATTAAACCAGGGCTTGAACTGAGAAATAACGACTGTCTTTATATGCACTGGCTCTTTACAGGCAAGCTATTAGAGGGAAGATAAGGTTCTCTAACACTGCAGGAATAAAGCCCAGAAAATTACGTGAAAAGCTCCACCATCCAGGATAAATGTTATAGGAGGCATTAACCTTCCATAAAAATCCCTTTGCTAGGCAGGAATTTAAATGACAGTCACTGTTAGAGGAGATATTTAGCCTTAGAAACATATTATACTGCTACCTTCTCTTAGAATAGCAGGTTCTTTGGTTATCAGCAGTTGAATATTGTTCATTTTTTTCATAGGCATGCTCAGAAATAAAGCAAATATATATATATATATATGGGATTGTGAGTGTACTCTATATTGCATTTCATATTTTCTAAGTCTTTGGTTTCATTTAGAAAAACTGAATAAGAAATTAATATTTATGCAAAGGTAAAACAAACCCTTATAATAACCACTAAATTACTTGCCTCAGGGAAAAAATAATTTTTCCCCTTTGGCATAAATGTGATTCTGCAATGTGTGTGTTAGGCCAGCAATGACAAAGAGTGCGTGAACTTAGCTCTTTCAGTAAACCAGCCAAGAAACACACAGGGTGAAGATTTTACATAGGACTTTACATGTGTTCCACACCTATGTTTATACATGTGGAGGGAAAAATTTCAGGTAATACTATGAAAAGGATACTTCTATTTTAAATGCTCATTCTCTGCATCTTAACATTAAAAACATTTGCAGCAGAATGAGAAAGAGGACTCTACCTGATTAACAGAGTCTCTTAGCTGCATGCAGCCCTTTCCTGTAGTTCCAGAGTTTGATGTGGAAAGATGCTGTGTTTCCTAAGAGCTGAGTGAACACAAGTTGTTAATACCAACCCTCTTGAGTTCCACTATTCCTCCTAAGTGGACTTCACAAATGGAACATTCTTTTTCTTTCTGTTGAGAGAAGATTTGAAAATACTGTGTAGAGTACCCAGGGTTGAAACTTGTCATAATGAATAATGGACAAACCCACAGTTGCCCTGTAGCTCATGTAATCAAGTTGATATACTTATGGGGCAACAACTTGAAAAATTTTAAGGTTTTCTCTGGATGAAATCACGATGAAACCAACTGAGGTTAACTCTGAGAGTTAGAGACAACTATAAAAATGAAAGAAAAAGCTTATAAGGGTTTATAGTTTTCCCTAATGATAAACTAATGAGGCACCCTAGTAATTTATGTCATAAAAATACTTATTTAGAACACTTAAAGCTTTATGCTTTAAAATGAATTCAGTTAAAAAAATCTTCAGAGTACTGTATCTGATCTCAAAGTTTGCTATTTTTGTTTATTTTTGAGATAGGGCCTTGTTATGTAGTTTAGGCTGATCTTGAACTTGCAGCCATCCTCCTGCCTTATCCTCCTGAGTACAGGGATTATAGATAGGTTCCACCATGCTGGAAACGTTGTTTTGGGAAGACTGAAACTAACATTCATCATGGGGTGATATGTAGCAACTGTGCACATTAAATCCATTTGTTCACTCAACACTGTAGTAATTCTATTTTTCCCATAATAAAATCAAGACTCAGAGATATCTACCAACTTCCTTAGACTTCAGTTGACCTGGAAGAAGTCAGAATTTGTCACTTATCACTTGAAGGCCATTTTAGGCCTTAGAATTTCTCTTAATCTCGATATGGCCAGAAACACTTTAAATGAGTAACTAGGTAAAATATCTGGTCTTGCCGATTAATGCCAGTTCACTGACAGATCCTCTCAGTTCTCTTACACTCATCATCAGTTCAGTCATTTCTCCTGCTGTCATTCCCATCACTGGCATCGCTAGAGTCCTGTGTACCATTATCTGCCTCTCACCTCATCCCTGCCTTGGTTTCCAAGTGTGGTCTCTGGGCCCGTTTTTGTTCTTCAGTCCTTATCCTCCTTAAGCAACCAGAATGACCTTCCAAGAGATAAGGTAAAATGTGTCTCTCTTTTGCTCAGAAATCTCTGCTGAGTTCCTACTGTACTTAGAATAAAATTAGAATTTTTTTTTTGCCATGGCCTGTAAGACCTTGCATGATCTGCCCCAGCCCTGCCCTCTTATCTTTCCTCCACTCTGCCTTACCCTCCAGGCTCCATCTCCTACAGACGTTTGACAATTTCTAGAAAAGAACAATCTCTTTTTTGCTTTTTCCCCTCATTTTAGTCTTTCCCTGGTTCTCCGTAGGGCTAGATTCTTACTCTTCAGGTCTCGGTTTGAAGGCCCACTCCTTGGGGAGGACTCCACAGACCACCCAGGCTGAAGAGCCTTCTCCACGGCGTTCTTTGCCTCAGAGCGCCTGTGTGGAGCCCTTCGTGGCTCTTGTTGCAGGCTGTCGTCATCCGGTTGATTTGCTTCCTCACGTGTTACCCGCCCCCGCCCTGTCGGTCCCGTTATTTACTGTTATCTTGGTGCTGAGCCTCTGGTGGGTATTTACCAGAACTTTGATGGATAAGTCAATCCACATTTGGAAGTTTTTTCTGTTCTTCACACTCCCATCATCTCACATTGCAAAGTTAATTCAATAACCCTCCATCTTCCCAGTGACATATTAGGTGACAGTATTGGAGTTGGTTTTGAGACTGGTCCATGTGCCCAACTCAGCCATTGACATGCTGTGTGCCTGAACAATCACCACTCCTCCGAGGTTTTCAGGTTCCTCTTCTGTGGACCCTCTCTAAACCGTTCCCTTGTATCTGCAACTTCTAATTGTTTCCAATTTCCCTTCAGCTGCCCCCCCTGGAGTCCTGTTTGTAGAAGTAGTTTGTTTTGAATGAAGTCTATATAGAAATACAGCCCATTATTTTGGTAGGATCCATGTTTCCTTCCTTTCTGTCTGGAGGCTTGGGTAGTGTTGAAGGAGCATGCCAGGTGATGATGTTTGGGTACAAGGCACCACTCCCCAGGTAGGCACTTGGATTTTATAGATGGCAGCCACTGTGATGGATTCAGAACCCGTTTGTCATTTTTCATACCTCAGCCACATTCAACAAACTCTGAGGAGAGATCAGCACTCACTGTATATAGTATCCTTAGTGTCTCCTTGTCATTTTAGAAGTGAGGACTCCTTACCAGCAGTCCTGGCTCAAAAAGGTGACCAGGAGTGTGAAAGTAGGGGCTGGACCTGGACAATGCGGCAGCACCCGATTGGCCACCTGTCCTTTGTCTCTACCTGTAGGAAGCTGCTTTGTTTTACGAGGTCAGCATGGGGTGGAGAAGAAAAATAAGATGCATGCTATTCGCTGTTAGATGTTCTAGTGGAAGATATCACTGGATACCATGGGCCCTTATTATTTTCATACTGTCTTTATTTTCCACATGTGGACATTGAGGCAGCTAGAATAATTAACCTAACATCTCAGTGTTAGGAAGTAACAAAGTACTCAATTTTCTTTCGTCCCAGGTTCTAGTGTCACGGGGCCTTGGATTCACAGAAAGAGTGATTTTCAGGGACCGTTTGAAAAGCCAGTGTACTGGTGGGTGGAGTGTGCAGGGAATTAGATTTGACAAGGAAATTCCTAACAATTGAGTTCTGTAATTTAAAAAATAAAACGAGGCAAATTACATTAGATATCAATAAAGACAAAGAAATGAGTATGGAGAAAAATGCTTTGCTTAATAAGTAAAACAAAACATTGAAATAGATTTTAAAGTGATAAAAACATTCTTTGTACTCTTGTCGACATCATGTTTTTTTTGAATTTTGAGAAAAACTAAAAATTTTGCAAGCCAGCAAATTAACCTTGTAAAATATATCTTAGAACCAGAAAGAGGAGATACTTGACCATATTTATGGAGTGTCGATGTTGGACCAGGCCCTTCTGGTCACTGGAGAGGAAAAGATGGGGAAGACACAGCCCTTTTCCTTGGGAGATCAGGCCAAGGGCGGAGGTTGGGGATAGGCAAATAAGTGGGCAGTTTAACTTGCTGTGGCTCAGACTGTGACAGAGCTGGGAAGAGAGGAGAGATGTTTCTGTGGAAAAGGGGAATTTTGAGATGGGGCTTGAAAAATACATGAAAAAAATGAGGAAATGCTGGAGGGACCAGCATGGGCCAAGCTACAGTAATGTAAGACAGGCAAAGTGTTTGGAGTAATAGGGAGTGTGGCTTGAGAGGCTGACTGTACCCTACCTGTGAAAGTTGTTGTATGCCAGACTCTGGGGCATAGTGGAGGGAAGTTGCTGTAATAGTCCAAGTGAGACCGGAGCAGTCTTGCACCTGGGGAATGGTAGGGTGGAAAGATCTTAAGCAACTAAGTAAATCTATTATTTGTTGATTTCTTGTATCAAGACAGTGTAATGCACAAAGCAGATGCCCACAGTATGAGTGAAAGCTAATATGATGGATGGATCCTATTAGGCATATATTAGACATTTTATAGAGATACACACTCACATAGACAGGGTATATAATTTTTTTGATAAATACATATATCTGAGAATTTTAAGTTAAAATATATACTTTCTTGCTAGGTGTGGTGGCTCATGCCTGTAATCCCAGCACTCGGGAGGCAGAGACAGGAGGATTGCTGAGTTTGAAGCTTGCCTAGGCTACATAGTGAGTTCAGAGCCAGCCTGAACTACAAAGCGAGACCCTGTCGCAAAAAAAAAAAAAATACTTTCTTAACAGAGAGTGAATACAAATTATGGCAATTTGGAAGCATCTAATGTTTCATACATTATGATGACAAATTGTTTTTTGCAAATAATTCATATTTAGTGACAAAGGTTTTTGCTTGATTGCTTATTTTTTTGTTGTACTATTATATATTGTACTTGATCTTACCGTGAAATTTGCTGTTCCATGTCATTAAATAAATTCTCAGGAATATAATTTCTTTCCTCTGAGGACAGAAGGAGTTGAGTAGTTTAAAAGTATATGGTCGTTTTTATAGGGAGTTAGAAAAACAGCAGACACTGTTGTAGTTTTTCTCCCACAAATAGAGACAGGTTTCTTATGGTGACAAAGGTGGGCTCTGCACTGAAGCTCATGCCTGCTAACTTTTCAGGGCAAGAGCTCTGTCTCTGCAGCCCACACACACCATATTCTCCCTCCTTCGTCTTCCTCTGGCATCCTGTTTTCATCTTTCACAGCATTTACCACATTGGTGAATTATACATTGTGGTAGATTAAACCAGGCTGAAAATTCTTTGTTCTGCCAGGAAGACATGGGGTCTGTGTGCCTTTCCCTTGGGTTTGGGCAGTTTCTATGACTGCCAGACTAACAGAACATGGAAGAAATTATGATGCAAGAATTTCCAGACTTGGATCTTAATAAACTGGTAGTACCTGCTTTCTATCTCTTGGAAACTATTTCTGGAGCCCTGAGCCACTAAGCAAGAATCTTGATTACAATGACATCATTGTACTAGAGTCTCCACAGAAGCATTGTGATCAACTGTCCTCAGGCCTGTCCTCAGGCCATTGCTGCCACAGTATGTGATGAATATCATATCTGCTAGTTACATATTATCACATGACCTCTATCAATACCAGGTGGGGCAGAACTGTTTGGATGAACTTGGTCTAAATTTCTGGGCCTCAAAATTGTGAGACGTAAGAAAATGGTTGACTCTTTAAGCCATTTCATGTTTTGGAGAAGTTGTAAAGAAGCAATAGATAGCTGGCAATAATATTCATAACATTTATTATTACTATCTATTTTCTCCTTTAGACCATCTGCACCATGAGAACCACAGAGACCTGATTGTTTATAACTGTATACTCAAGTACTTATCCCAGTCCTGGCATAGAGAAAGAGCTTAATATGTAGCTACTCAATGAATGAATGAGAGATCAGTGCTGGCTATTGGAGAGAGAAGAGTTAGCTAAAACCCAAGTGTGGATCATTTTCTTAGACTCTTTGGATTTCCTGATGTTTGTATTCTGATGCTAAAATTCTGCTTTATTTGTATGTGAGGTTCTGAGGCGAAGTGTGCTATTTGTTTCAATTTAGGGATATACTTTTTTTCTAAAACATATCAGACACTCAGTTTTCTTTAAGAAGTGAAGGCAAAAAGGGTGAGTATTACCTGAATCTGGACTTACTTGCAAAACTCTCATCTGTCTGTCTGTCTGTCTCTATCAATTATCTGTCTGAGTTTTGGCTCAGATTTAAAACTTGGAAAGTAATTAATTTTCCATCTTATTGGTATCATACATCATGTACCTGTAGAAACAAGGAAGTTCTCAGTGGGAAGGATAACTTCTTTGCCTGAATTGCTGAAAAGAAAGCTCCTGCTTCCTCAAAGTTCACAAATCATCATCATTAGTGAGGCATTCACTAAAGGGTAGAATGCTGGCACTGGGTGTTTTGTCTTTTCAATAAGCGACTGTGTCTTAGCACCATCAACTCTAATGATTATTATTTTAACTACTATTTTGTTTGGTTATAATTTCTTCCACACCAGAGCATATGATAAATACTCGGCGATTCTTGAAGGATCTTTATTATCATCTCTGAGAAACTCTCTCATCCCCTAGATGATAAGTCTTTGAGAAAAGTCTGAGTAGTATGTTTGCTGAGTGTGGTTTCCACTATCTTCCTGGATGGTTTCAGTAATAATATTTTGTTTTCTTCACAATAGCCCTCTATAGCGAATTTAAGAAGCCATGATATTTTAGCAGGCTCTGTACCTCATTGACAGCCCCTTGGCTGGGAAGTGGGTGTGTACCAAGGATGATGGACTGGATACACATTTTCTCACAAGCGGACCATTTTATATTAGGTGGATTGGAGTTCTAAAAGCTCTCTTGCTTCATTTATACATATACTTTTTCCTGATGGGAATTTAAAAGAATTTGATAGCAGTATAGTGAGAGATAATACAAAAAGTAGTGCCCAGTAATAATTTATTAATGTGATTGCTACTATGGAAAATTCAGGGAGCAATTCCACTTAGATGGTCCACTGGGTTTAGGTGTGTAAGTGGTTAGGGGGAAGGGTGCTCATTTTGTCAGTGGTGGTGTTAAAAGCTATGTGGCATCAAGGGAATGTTCAACTTTCATTCATGGTTGAAAGTAATCAGGAAAAGTTGATGTTTTCAGCAAGATTCATTTGATTACAAATGACAAGCACACGACTCTGACTTCCTAAAATATTTAAAATTTATTGACACACACAATTGAAGAATATAAATCTTCAGGTATAATTGAATCCAGGTTTTCAAATTATGCTATCATGTTTGGTTCCTTTTAAGAATTTTTTTTTCTAAATTGTAAAGATGGCCCCTTGCAATTCAAGATCTTTTATAGTCCTTAAAGTTTACAATCTCAGAACATTCATTTTTAAAGGCTTCAGCAAGAATTCTGGAGGTGATTCTCATTGGCTTTATTTAGGTCATATAATTATCCCCAAATTAACTATGGCCAGAAGGAGGGTGTGTTATAATTATCCAGGTCACAGCCAGTGCCTGTCTTTGTAACTGTGATGTGAAGTCAACTCTAAGTGGCAGGACAGCCTGAAGACCTTTCCGCTAGAGCAGCTTATTGGTTTTTTGAGATCCTGGAGGCAAAGAATGGGATGCATCCTGAACTGAGATTCAGGTGGAGACCTGATACAACACCCATTTCGCTCTTCATTCAATTAATAATTATGGATTATCATTTTTTCCTAGGGGATCCAGATTGCTCATTTGTAAGGTAAAGGTATGAGACTAAGTGATCTTGATAATCCTATTCATTTCGAAGTTTCTTTGCTCTAGAGAGGAGGGTGAGTGTAGACATGCAGGGAGGTGAGGAGGCGTAATGGGCTACCAAACTCATGGCACTTCCGTTTCTGATGTCACTGGTGCTAATGAGGACAGCAGCCCTCCACTCTATTAGGAACAGACCCAGTTTCTGCTGCTTTTAGAGACATCGCTGCAGAGCTCTTTCCCCACAGCTCAGCAGCAATGCTGGCAAGAGACTTTTTCACTGCTGTAAGGTCACTGGGATAAATGGGAAGGTTGGCTGATTGCCTGAAAATGAGTTTGGCTTAAAAGTTCCTTGCCCAAGAAATGGAAGGGAAAAAAGTCCTGCTGGGATAGCCAAGGGGAAAGAGAAGAGCGAGTGACCTCTTTTGAAAGAGCTGCAGCCCTGGAAATGTGACTAATGGCTGGAGAGGGTACGTGATGATAACTCATAGCGGCCACTTGGATTTAATTATAGCAACATTTGCAGACAATAAGTGGGTCTTGAGAGAAGTCAGCCTGATGATATGGCAGTGACAAAAGCTAATCTGGATTTCTGGCCAAAAGATGGATGAGAAATGACTTGGAAACATTTCTTCTAGAATATATATACTTCTAATGATCACTGCAGTCAAATATTTATTAAGATTGCTGCGGAGGGGATGGTACTGTTCTAAACTGTGCTACAGAAGAGGATTTGGAGATTAGACATTTTGAGTTCACTTCTGGAGTTCTTACTTATTCACTGGGCCTCAATTTCTTCATTTCCAAAAGGAGGATCTTTGTTCTTTGAAGTCTTAAAAATTACTAATGTTGGGACTAGATATTTGTTCAGGTGTGGCCTATTTTTTAAAAGCAGTTGATGCTTTCTTTCTTCCTCTTTCTCTCTTTATTCCTGTGATTTTATATATAATAAAAAGAAGATAATCTTCCTGACATCTATGTGCTCTCAATGAAAAGATTCATTAGAGCAGTAGAAAATTTAAGAATTCTTTATAATAAGCTGCCAATATGATTCTAGGAGAAAAAATATGATTTTAGCAGCAGAGTCAAACATTCTTGCAACTCTGTACTGAATGTCCTCCATGTTAGCACTGTGCTTCAGGTTTTATGTGCAGATCAACACTATGGGGTGGATTTTATTAAACCCTTTTAAAAGGTGAGGATACTGGGCCAGAGGGTTAGCTCAGTGGTTCCGGCGTCTGCCTTGCAAACGCAAGGACCTGAGTTCAATCCCCGTGCAAGCGCAAGGACCTGAGTTCAATCCCCGGTAACCACATATAATGCTGGGCGTGGTGGCTCACGCCTGTAATCCCAGCACTCGGGAGGCAGAGACGGGAGGATTGCTGAGTTCGCGGCGGCTTGCCTGGGCACCATAGTGAGCTCAGGGGCCAGCCTGAACTACAAAGCGAGACCCTGTCTCCAAAAAGCAAAAAAAAAAAAAAGGTGAGGATACTGAAGGTCAGGTAGATCAATGTAGTATCAACCTTAATAAATCTTCAGTTTTGAAATCGGTAATTTTCAAGGCTACAAAAACAGGCTCTCCTTACACGGACAATGAGAATGAGGCTCAATGAATAAGTGGAAACTCCAGAAGTGAGCCCAGGTTTCTGAACTCCAAATTCAGTAAGCAACTTTATAAGGTGTCGAACTGTGATTCAGGTCTGTCTGAATCCTAGGGGGCCATTCTCCATTCTCCTACCTCTGTGTTATGTTCCTGTTCTCTTTCCTTGCCCTGTACTTCCTTTCTAGGTCTTATTACATGCAGACAGGCTGGGAGCTTCTAATCAGTTCTAGGAAACATCTCCTGAAGTATGTTTCTGCCTGATGTCTGGGGTTTGAAGTCTTTGTTTGTGAATGATGTTGATGAGGCTTTTTTATAGCTCCATATGGTATGACCAACTCTGGGAATGGAAGCCTTGATGACAGGGAGGATGTGGTTAGCATCTTACTCTCAGCTGATGCTGAGACTGTCCTTTGCTCCTTCAGAAGGATGAATTTTTCATGGAGACAAGTTGCTTTGATTTTTCTCTTATGTCTAGTGGAGTGATGCATTCCAACAGGTTGTTCTTAAAACAGTTCTGAATCTGTTTCATGTCTGTATAGTGTGCACAGCTCTCAAATGATTAGTTTACTTTGGTTGCATCATTGTTTTTCAGCCTGGTGAATTGTCTCAGCCATTATATAAGCTAGCTTTTGTTGCTTACAAACTTTCCCCAAATGTAATGACTGAAAACAAGATACACATTTGGAAGGTGCTATGCCCACCACTATACCACCGACACAGACCAGAAGTGCATTTGGATTATGACCTCTTTGGGTCAGCAGATTTAGTTGGGTGGCCTTTGATTGTGTAACTCTCATATATGCTGCCAGTCAGGGTGGTTGGCTGCCATTGGCTGGCTGGGGAAACTAGGTTTTATTGCTATTTCTTTCATCATTCAGCAGGATAACCTGGGTTTGTTAATCTGATGGCTGAATGGGATTTTAAGAGAGAGAGAGAGAGGGGAACTGCTCAAATTTGCCTGACTTAAAACTGTCATTATTTCTGCTTTGTTCTGTTTGCTAAAATAGATCACAAAGTTCACTCCTATACAACAGGTGAAGAAAGATTTCCTACTTTTTGATGAAAGGAGTTGAAAGTGGCATTATAAAGGATTATTTGTACAGGGAAGACTTCTGTTTTGTTAGTTTTTGTGAACAGTCAATCACAGCTATTTCTATTAGTGGGAGCTAATGACTGACCATATAGAATGTCATAGTTGCTGGAGAATCATAGCACCTTACATATGAAAATAAGACATTGTTTTTAGCGAGTTAGAGGAACTTTGACTGCAGATTTTATACTGTCTGAAAATTTATATCTGCTGAAAATTCACAGTTGCATTCTGCAAGTAATAGGTGCTTTTCAATTTGCAAAGTTTTTGTGCATCATCTGTTTATTGCCAAAAGATGATAAAGAGGATCAATAGGGCAGACATTATGGTAATGCGACTCTTACATGACAGGCAAAGAAACATAGGGTTGTGGCTTCTACAGTGTAATATGTGTTTTCTGACTTCCATGTTGGTGTACTGCATGAGAAATATTGGGTAAGCCACTCTGGAAGATACAGAAGAATGCTAGGGTTTTAAACTACAAACTCTTTGGGGAGAAGAGATTTAATAACGGGAGCAATAATCATAAAGATTATTCTTTCTGTTGCCTCCCCTCTTTCTTACATATTATTTCTTTTTCATCTTTGAAGCGTGAATTTGAGCTATCACCCCCATTTACTGATGGTGTCAAGGCATCAATACTGAGCTTCGAAGGGCATGGATGATTAGCTGTGATCTCTAAGACTATAGTGGCCATACTGGTGTGCAGCCATTAGTCTCTCTTTTATCAGGTTTTGGACTTCTCACTAATTAATGCTGGCTAAGAAACAGCCCTAATATTAGTAAAATCAGGTAGGCCCAAATGTAACTAGAATCTTAAAAGATCAGAAGAAAACAGGCCAGTAGAAATGAAATTAGTAGGGAGAACTAAGAGTGAAAATTGAATTAGCAGCAATTCCAAGTGTTGGCAAAGGCGTAAATAGAAGGAGAGGCCCAAGAGTGGGGAATGGTACAAGGGCAGGTGTAGAGAGAAGTGAAGGGGGCGTGCTTACAATAATGGTTAGACGCTAACCTAATTACAGTGGACAGATATTCTGAAAATTTTATTCTCATGAATTTAGCAAGGATTTATTGAGTGCTGAAAGTAAAACTAAAGACAGATGAGGTCTGATGTGGCCCTCAAATATCTCAGTAAACAAACAAGCATAAGGAAAGCTGGGAAAACTGAGGGAGGGAAACTTCTGGCTGATCCAACAACAGATTGTCAGAATGAAGGCCCTGGGCTTGATTCTACTGGGAATAAAGAAAAAAGGAATAAATAACAAAGACGAAGAAAAGCCGCCAGTATGACATTAGAAGGATTCTGTAAGCTAGGACACAAGTGTAAGGAGAAATAGATCTGATGTCAACATGGAACAGAAACTCTGCTAGCAGGAGCCTTGGTCTTGAGAGCCGCAGAGAGGGTATATATGGACGTCTCTGGGCCTGATGTGGTACATTCAGCATGTTGAATGGAGGAGATTGCCTTGACACCACCATGAGCTCTGATTGCAAAGGGTGGATAGGACTAAAACATATGTTTATGTGTGTGCTTATTTCCTTAACAATGTCTTATTGTTTTCTCTGATGATAAATATAACAAGTGCTCATTGTAAAAAAACTTGACTAATACGAGAAAGAACAGCAACAATGAGAAATAAAAATCACCCATTAAGAAACCTTCTTGCAGCAAACTCTGTGAACTGTCTGAAGAAATCCTTCCAGCCTTTTTCTCCTAGTCATGCATCTTGTACGGCTGGCTGTGGAGTATCCATCCAGTTTCTTTTGTAAGGATCGGAGAGTGAGACCTTCCCCTCATCTCTGAACATTTTTAATGGACTCTTTGAAATGGAATCATTGAGTTGCATTAAAATGATTTTGTTACAAAAATTATTTCTCAGAAAATTATAGCAAATTTTACTCTTATTTACTCATTTTTCTCTAATGCTCATCTTGCTGAACCTTTGTTAGTCTTTAGTATCATCATCAAAAAGAAATCTATTCCCTCAAACCCATAAACCTGGTATGATTGTCAGATAAATTCATTACAGAGATATTTTACAAAGTACTCCTGAAGAGTCTTCAAGGGCCGGAGATTTAGTTTGGTGATTCCAGTGCCTGCCTAAAAAACTCAAGGTCCTGAGTTGGATCCCTGGTAACCACATACAATGATACTGGATGTGGTGACTCATGCCCCCCAGCAATCAGTACCACATACCACAGTGCCAGACATGGTGGCTCATGCTTGTCATCCCAGCACTCAGGAGGCAGAGGCAGGAGGATTGCTGAGTTCAAGGATTGCTGGGCTACACAGTGAGCTCAGGGCCATTGTGAACTACAAAGAGAGACCCAAAGGGCATCAAAAACAAGGAAAGCCACAGTGCCAGGCATGGTGGCTCACGCCTGTCATCCCAGCACTGGGGAGGCAGGGACAGGAGGATTGCTGAGTTCGAAGCTTGCCTAGGCTACATAGTGAGTTCAGGGCCAGCCTGAACTACAAAGCGAGACCCTGTCTCAAACAAAACAAAACAAAACAAAACAAAAAAAACAACAAACAAGGAAAGCCAGAGAAAATGTCACTGCCATGAAGAGACTGAATGTAATGTGGTACACTGAATAGAATCTGAGAACATAAAAACAGAAATTGGGAAAACTAAGGAGATCTGAATAAAGTATTAACTTTAATAACGTATTGGTATTGGTTAATCAGTTGGATTAAGTTTATCATAGTGGGAGCAGACTTCTAGAACTGCTTCAGAAAGTGGCAAGAACAATAAGTATGTTCTAAATGAGAAGGAATGTTTTGGAGGAGATTAACAAAAATTTATTTTTTACTGAAATAAGTTTAAAAAATTTTAATGCACTCACCTTACTTTTGATCATGCCATGTATGTTTAACTCTTGACTCAAATTGAAGCTTATTTGAATATTCATTGCTCATATAAATTGGGATTTAGTCTATAGGTTTCCTTTTGTTAGTGTTCTATTCTACGGGCTTTATTATATTTTCATAGTACATTTTCATATCTGAGAGTACAAATTATTCTTTATTATTACTTTTATTTATTTTTATTTCCAAATCTGTTTTTCCTTCTCTCTTTCTACTATTATATATGCTTTGTTCTTAATTTCCAACTTTCTTTAGTAAATGCTTAGTTGCTTTTAGTACTGATTGGTATAATTTCTAAGACTATGAACTTGACTGTGATTACAGGTTTGGCTGCATTGTATAAATTTGTTTATACTTTCTATTTTTGAATTATGTTGTAATTATAATGAGCTTTTCTATTAATGATTGTGACAGAATTTAAGACTTCAAAAATATTTTTTCTTTATATGTATAAAAATTCTATTTTTATCTCATTGTGCTGGAGTCAGAAAATCTGACATACAACTGATGACTTGGGAGACTCACGACTCATGATTAGTTTTTCCTGCATTACTTAGTTATTTTAAAAATGCCAAGATAACTTGTACAATAGAGAAAGATCAAATGGCACACTGGGGTTTGTTTGAAAAGAATTGCTACTCAGCTTCTTGTCCTGTCTGTTGCCTTTTCAATCTCTTGCCTGTGTATCTCTGTGTTTTTATGGTCGACTCCACATCTCCTGGTGCATGTGTGTTGCTGCTGCTTGATGCATCAACTGGAAGTAATGTTAATTGGTTTTCATTAAGGGAGGTGAAAACATTTCCTTCTGTATTTTCATTTCTCAAGTTTTGATAGTCAAATGAGGCTTTTTTAGTTCTTTTATTATTTTAAAGCTTTAAAACACTCTATCTTACATTTTATTTTTACAAATTTTATAAATTTTATTTTTTGATATTTTCATGGTTTTGTGTCTTCAGGATGTATTGTGATTTTCAGTTTTTTCTACTATCCTGCATATTTTCCCCTTGATTTTTGGTTATTTAATATTAGTATTGTCATTTCCTCTTTTTTTATATTTTGTCATTTTTAAGAAAATTTACTTATGCTGCTACCTCTTCTCCCCTTTTCTTCTACCTCACCCTCCTCATCCACTTCTTTCTCTATTTAAGAAGCTCATTATGACAAGATTCATTCATTTATGTGCAAATGGATACACCTGGAGGACACACTAATAAGTGAAATAAATAGATTACATGTAGGCAAATACCGGATCTTCTCTTTGATATGAGCACCTGTAGATGTAAAGGAGCTCTAGAAAGTATGACAGTTTTTGTAGAATGGGAAGTTTCCAAAGGAAATTTGGTGTGGGAATATAATGAGGGGAAGGAATAAATATGATTCTGAAAGAAAATAAAAGAGCATGTATATAGGGAGTAGGGAGGTGTGGGTGGGTAGGGACATGGGTAAAAATGAGAATTAACTTGTGTCATATACTGGTACAAATTCCCCAATGTTATGTGTGATTGTGAGATGTGTATAAAATGTATCAATAAAGAATTCAATAAAAAAAGAAACTCATTATGTTGCTCAGGCAGGCCTCAAATCCCTGGACTCAAGTGATCCTCTGACATCTCTTTTTTTAGTAGCTAGGATTATAGTGTTCCACGATGCAAAACTTTTCTTTTTTTTTTGGATCGAATTTTTAAAAAAAAGGCTCAATGTTTTTCATGATTGTTATGCTAAGAATGTAAATTTAGCCTCTTACCCAATGGTAAAAGACTTCTTATAGAGGTGCTATTGTGTGTTTATTGGTTACTTGGATTTATTTTGTGAAACAGTGGTCTGAGTCTTTTGAAAATCTCCATGTTGGATGGCCCGTCTTATTCTTATTGATTTGTTGGTGGACTGTGTGTACTGAAATCATTAGTCCTTTGGCAGGTGTGTGTGCTGAACATTACCTCTCTTATTTTCCAACTTTTCTTTTTACTCTCCTCATGGTATCTTTTGATGAATAGAGGCTCTATTTTAGTACAGTTGAGAAAAAGACATAATATGGAAGTCTAATTAGATATATCTTGTCAATGATAGTCTCTGTTATTAATTTTTCTTTCAGTTTTTTAAAAGATCATTTGCCTGAATTCCAATTTCTGCTTTATGGTTATTGATTTCATTATGTTTTTACTAATCCTACTTTTGGTTATATTATTCTACAAGTAAATTTTAAGTCAATATAATATCTTTTAAATATTTTGTACATAAGATAATGAAATGAACATGTTTTCGCTAGTCTTATCTTTCCTCTACTCACTTCCTGGCTTTGATGACATAGTCTATGATTTATACACACATAGAAACGTTGTTGAATTATTCTTTATTTTTGTATTCCTTTCAAGAAAAATTTCTGTTTCACAGACATATTTATGATATTTATCTTGAGGTCTGTCATTACTGAATTCATATGAAGGTCAGGTATTTTTACAGCATGAAAGTCTCATTTTTGATTTCTTTGTTTCAAGTAACCCTTGATCAGTTAAAATCTATCAAATGTAATTTTGGAAGTATACCTGTGATATAACCTTCATAAGTTCTTTCTTAGTCAGAGAATGTCTTCTTTTTTATTTTGTATTGGTACATTTTATTGGCACGTTATATCTACACATCACTATTACACTCCACATTGAGAATTTGTACCAGTATATGGTACAATTGAATTCTCATGTTTCTTCCCTCCTCTACCTACCCTACCTCCCCCCACCCCTATATACACAAGCATTGTTTCCTTTTTTTACCATCAATTTTTTTCTTAGAGAATGTCTTCTTGATTTCTCTAAATGTGTTACTACTTTAATCACTGTGATATGCATTTACATATAGCCATCATATATAGATATTTATTTATTGTGGGAATTGGGCCACGTGATTCCAAATGCCAAGAAGTCTCAGGGAGTAAGCTAGTGGCACGTTCAGTTCAAATTTGAAGACCCAGCATTGAAAGCTCTAGTATGCAAGGGCAGGAGAAAATGGATGTCTCAGCCCTGAGAAACATGTGTGAAGTTTAATTTTCCCCCAATCCACTGTATTACATATGGACAACTCTGTTTGGTATATACTTTGTTTGAAGAAAATATATAGCGAACAAGAACTAGGTCATAAAAATCATGTAGATTAACATCTATGCCAGCCAAACACTATCAGTGTGATCTTAGGCACATTTGGACCAGAATTGATCTCATAAACAAAGCTTACAGGTTTTCTGGGAGGTAAAGCCACATAATATCCACGAAGAGAGAGTGTGTAGGTGCCTAGCAAGAGTTCAGAACAAGTGAGAAGCAGGAGGTGTACTTAGGATGTGGATGGCAAGGAGGCACTCACTTTCTGGGTTGAACAGGTATCTGTGGTTTTAATTTGGATTTTTCCACCCACTTATTATTTGACATAATTTTCACCCATGGGCTTATTGAGCATTTATTATGTACATTCTTTTGAAAAGAGTTTGTTCAAGTATTTTGTTTTGTTTTCTTTTGACTTAGTAGTTTAGACTGGCCCTGAACTCACTATGTAGCTCAGTTAAGCTTTGAACTCACCAGCAATCCTCCTGCCTCTGCCTCCCATGTGTTGGGATCTTTATAATTTTTAATACCTTATTATTTTTCTAGGTGAAATATTTTGAAATTCACAGGTCTTTGAGGTTTATTCAATTTTTGCAAACTCTACCCTCCATTTTTTCTGTTTGAATTAGCTGATTTTATAAATCTTTCTTCAAATTCACTATTTCCTTTTATCTTCATTCTGTTATAGGTTCATCCATTGATTTTTCAAAAATTTCTTTTTTAAAACATTAAATTCTTTATTGGTACATTTTATATACACATCATGATTATACTCAATATTGAGATTTGTACCAGTATATAACACAACTTAATTCTCTTTTTTCCCATTTCCCTACCCACCCTACAACCCCCCACTCCCTATGTGCATATGCTTTGTTTCCTTTTTTAATGTCAATTTTTTCTTTCCCCTCATTACTTACTCCTACTCTTTTCCTTTTGAATATTTTCTATTTCACAGTATCTATCATATATTCTAGAACTCATTTACATCTTCAAATTCTCATACCAGAGAAAAGATATGGTATTTATGCATCTGTAACCTATTTATTTCACTATGAGTATGTCAATGACTCAAACTTGTCCTTCTTTATAGCAGAGTAACATTCTGTTTGATTTTTTAAAAACTCCAAGTGTGTTATTTATCAGTACTTTTCTTTTGTAGCACTGGGGATTAAATCCAGTGCCCTTGTAGTGAGCTCTACCCCCATAACTCTTTTACTTTTTACCTTGGGACAGTCTTGCTAAATTATTAGATTTCCCAGGCTGGGCTTAAACTTGCCATTCTCCTGCATTAGATTCCCAGAGTGCTGGCCTTATAGGCCTGTGCCCACACCTGGCTCAGTGCTAATTTTTAAAGTCTTTTCTGTTTTGTATTTTGACTCTACTGATTTCATATCTTTTTATTCATTATGGACATATTTTCTCTGATATAACTAAATTTATTTATAATTGCTATTTAAAAATCTTTTCTTGATAATTTCAACTCATAGGCTATTTTGAGGTTAACACCTGATATTTGCATTCAGTCTTGTGGTTGACCTCTGTTTTTGGCTCTTCCTAAGAATTATATACTTTATACTGTAAACTGTGAGTGCTATATGGTATACTATATACTGTAAACTATGAATGCTATATTGTAAGTATTCTGGATTTTGTTGTATTGTTTTTAAGAGTGTTTATGTTTTACTTTATCAGCCAATTCATTTAATTTGGTTTAACCTAAAGGCTCAGTGCTTTTGACATGAGGAAGTTCAGAACTGAGTTTAGATTTAATAATTAAATATAAACTGCCTTCCATTTGGCCCTCTCATATATAATTTAGGAGAAAGTGAGAGACTTGTGCTGAATTTAAGAACTGAATATAATATTTTTTCCTGGCTTTCCTGTTTCTTGACTCTCTGGTTATCTAGTTTTTCTGGGATTTCTCTGTGGTTCTCCAGCCAGAGAAATGGCAGATTTTTTCTTGGAATTTCAGCCATGCTATTGGGGCCATAATTCTGGTGGCCTTCAAGGAAGATTTGCAGAAATTCAAGTTTATTCTGTGATAGTTTTTGGCTACAGAGCAGGCCTGCATTTTTCATTTCCTAGAGCCTTCAAGTATTCACATTTAGGGCCGGAGGGTTAGCTCAGTGGTTCCGGCGCCTGCCTCGCAAGCGCAAAGACCTGAGTTCGATCCCCGGTAACCACATATAATGCTGGGCGTGGAGGCACGCCCACCAACAATCAACACCGCATAGCACAATGCCGGACTTGGTGGCTCACGCCTGTAATTCCAGCACTCGGGAGGCAGAGACAGGAGGATTGCTGACTTCGCGGCGGCTTGCCTGGGCACCAGAGTGAGCTCAGGGCCAGCCTGAACTACAAAGCGAGACCCTGTCTCAAAAAGCAAAAAAAAAAAAAAAAAAAAAAAAAAGAATTCAACAGCTACTTGAAAGTTCGGTCTCAGAATCTCTTATGAGGCTGTTACAGAGTTGTCAGAAAGATTATAGGGCTAAATACTTGACCAAGGTTATTTGTAAATTCACTCACTATTCTTAGGAAGCTATAGCAGGAGGCTTCATATCTTTGGCATATGGAGTTCTCAATAAGAATGTTTATAGTATAATTCTCTGTTCAGAGAGGGAAGGGGGGAGGGAGGGAGGGAGAGATAACATTTAGTTTGCATAAATGGTTCACTTATCTTAGGCTATCTTTATTAACTGGCTTTGAGTTGCTTGAAATCTAAACTGAGAAGTGCTTGGTTTGCTTACTGTGACTTTCAGAACTCATCGTCCTGTTGAAGCCATTGAGATGTCTCAGCACCATTACCTAAATCTTTAACCTGAGGTAGTTTTGTAGTTCTAATATAAATTTATAGATATGAAAGAATCTTGAGTATTGTGCCTTGATTTAATGTTATCTTAATAATCCAATTCAAGTCGTTTGGAAAACCTCTGGGCACAAAAGCATGATAAGCTAAGAGGGGAGCATCTGGGCTGATTCTAGTGCATCTTTAAGTGAACAAATGCCCCTTTTTCCTTCTGTCTCTCCCTAATTCCTATAGTGCTTCCTCAGGAAAAGCTTGCTTCTTAGCCTTTTTCTCACATTTTAGTTAACACATTTCCATTTACTCTGTTCTTATTCAGAAGGAGGAAGAACTGGGATCAATACTAAACCCCTATGAGGGTACTCTGGCTGTCCTCAAAGCCCATGTGATTTTATGACTGTTCTTGGAAGTTTTACAATTCTTTAGCTCAATTCATTAAACTTCTCAACATTAGTACTGGGGAGAGGGACAAATAGGAGCAGCTATACATATCTGGATGAGAGCCAGGGGAATTCTCTGTACAGAGTCAAATGTTAAAAGCTGTATGACTGATTGATTCTGATTTCCCAGATTAATAGGCTGTATATTGCACCAGTAGTGTGACCAATGAATGAGTGTCAATTAAGTTCTTCAAAACTTAATATTGGCCTTGGGTCATCTGGAACTAACTACTCTAAATGTCTTTGGGTGTGTGTCCAGGTCTGTGTAGTCAGTGTCCTGGATCAGAATACCTTTGAGGGGAATGACAAAATTTGGCCTGAATACTTGGAACATTCCCATCTCCCCTGATTTCTTTCTTTTTTTTTTTTTTGATATGTTGTTACCTTATTTTATTTTGTTACAAAAGAACATAATATAGACAAATTTAATTCTTTTTTCTTTTTTTTTTTTTTTGAGACAGGGTCTTGCTTTCTTATTCAGGCTGGGCCTGAGCTCACTATGTAGCCCAGGCAAACCTTGAACTCAGCAATCCTCCTGCCTCTGCCTCCCGAGTGCTGGGATTGCAGGCATGAGCCACCATGCCTGGCACTGTGGTATGTGGTACTGATTGCTGATGGGCATGAGTCACCATGCCCAGTATTGTTGTATGTGGTTACCCAGCTTGAACCAGGGACTTTGTGTTTGCTAGGCAGGCACTGGAACAACTGAGCTAAATTTCTAGCCCAACATATTTAATTCTTACATAGTAGTAAGAAAAAAATATACAGATAAGCACTTGACATCAAAGAAAAGTACATAAAAGTTTTAAAAAAATTTAGTTAAATATTTAAAAAGTTAAAACCATACTAGTCACTTTCCTGTCACTGGAATAAAATACCTGCCATTCACAACTTAAAGGAAGAAAAGCTTATTTTTGCTCATAGTTTTAGTGGATTCTATCTATGGTTAGTTGGTTCCAAGGCACGAATTTTATGGTACAAAGGCCTGGTAGAGGAAAGTTGCTTATATCACAACAGCCAGGAACCTTTGAAAGAAGGGAGGTGCTAGGGAAAAGAATATAACCTTCTAGGTCATGCCTCCAGTGACTGGGTTCTTCCAACACAGCCATACCTCTGGATTTATAAAACCATTGGAAACATTTTACATCTAAACCATAATATTCCAACCCTCACTCCCAAGAGGCTCATGTACATTTCCCTATGTCAAATGCATTTATTCCATCTTTAACAGTTGCCAAAGTTTTAACAGTTCTAGCATTGTTGAAAAGTCTAAATCCAAAGTCTCCACTGAGACTCAAGGCAAACTCTTAGCTATATAAAAGTAAAAAAGAGAGTTCAATATTTCAAACATACAATGGCACATAGAAAACATTCTCATTTCTAAAGGGAGCGATAAGGGGATACAAAGATATTGGACCAAAGCATGACTAAAACCAGCAAAACAAACTTTGAATTCTGTTGCTCCAAATCCAAGTCCAGGGCAGGTTTTGGTGAGATATGAGCTCCATATTGTGGCCCTTCTCTGATGGCTTTGTCATTGCAGTCCACATGGTCTCTGTTTTGGGCTGAGTCTGTTTATGCTTGAAGCTTTTCCCAGCAGATGTTCCACAATCCTGGCATCCCTAGTTTCCCGGAGTCTACACTGTATCTCTGGTTTCATTTACATGCTTCATGCATTATCTTTTCAGACTCTGAAAAAGTGATGTCCCATCTGACAGGGACTGTGACTTTGTCACATATTTCGTTCTGGTTCCTCAGTCCTTCCTCTGTAATCTGAGTGGAAGCCTCATGACCCATAACATATTCTTAGAGTTTGTTTCAGTGGGTTCATTTCGTGGTGAACAGCTCCAAGGCTGAGACTACATGATAGAAGGGCCTGGTAGAGGAAAGCTGTCCATGTCAAGGCAGTTGAGAAGTGGAGAGAAGGGAGAAGTCAAAGACAAGAATGCATCCTTCCCAGTCACACTCTTAGAGATCTGTCCCATTCAGCCAGGCCACACTTCTAAACACATGAGAGCTTGGAGAACATTTTGGGTCCAAACCATAACAAAAGTCAAATTCTAGTTTATTTTCTAGTAACAAAATTGTGAACGATTTATGGGTACCTCTCTATTGAAAGATATAAAAGATGGTACTTTGTTATTCTGTCAACAAGGTGATGATCTATCAACTTCTCTTTTCCTTTTTCTTGTTTTTCTCAGGGTTTTGCCTAATATTGTGGGTAATATGCACCTTAATTGGTGCATATTGATTAGGGGTTGCAGCCATCCAACAAAATAAATGAATGAAATATAAAGTTTCTCTTTTACTATGCAAATTTTAGAGAAGATGCTGAATTAAGGGTTAGATGCTTTGCTACAGAGTAAAAAGCTAAAGTGAGTCAGGCTGCCAACAGAAGTGCTAAAAAAGGAGAGGTTTGGTAATTTATTAAGTTTAACATTTCTGTCTCTATCTCACTGGTAAACAAAGGTGTTATTCATTTTGATGTACTCAAAATCCTCACAGAGAAGGTTCTAATTCTGAGTTTGGAGACTGTTGATTACAAGTTGAGGCTCCTGAGTGGGCCTCCTTGTCATCCTCCTTTCCCCCCATTTCTTTCCCAGCATACCATTTCAAGAGGCTAGTTCTTGGCAGTCATAGCCCTATTCTGCAATTCTTTATTTTTGCCTCTTTCTTCATTAATTCATTCTGAGTTCCAAGCCCTTGATTTTGCCCTTGCTTCAAAATGCTTTTACCTAGTTATTAACCCAGTGGGAAGAATTAACTTTTAACTCCAGCATCAGCATTGTTTTGTATCTCCTGAGATATCTCAGCATGGCTGCACACCATGAAATTTAAGTTGTGATTTCTCGACTTGGAGTATATTTGTAGAAGGAACTTCAGGGGTGTCTTATAACAAGGAAATCATTTTGATGGGAACATTCATTCATGAGGCTGAGAATTTATTTATAGCAAATAATTACAGTTATTATTCTTTACTTGCTATATCACCCTAAACTGTGTAGTATACAATGCACCAAATATTTTGCTATTTACTCTTTAATTCATATAAACTAATCCATTTGTGAAAATAAATGATAATCTAATTAGAGGAATAGTTTTCTTGATCTTCTGTGTAAGTCAAAAACTCAAGACAAATTGGTCATGTGAAATATATTAATATCTGAAATAATAAAGCTATAATAAGCATACTAAAATGGTTGGTTGTGGGATCACTGAAATAGAGGAATTATGGGTAAAGGAGAATAATGAGCAGAATTAAACGTTATTTGCTATGAATTTATAGCATACTATATTGACCCCTTGTTGCAAGTAAAATCTATCGTTTTGCTTGTTTTTATAAGTACTCTTATTGGAACACAGTCACATCCATTCATTCAAGTATGGTCTAGACCTGTTTTTGTATTATAATGGCAGAATTGCTACAGGGGACTGTATAGCCCACAAAGCCTTAAATATTTACTCTCTGACCTTTTGAGAAAAAGAGTTTAGTGACCTATGTATTAACTTATATGGATCTCAAAATCTAATTAGGTGACTATAATTATGCCTTATAATAGTAAAGAACCTAGGACACTGATAGGTTAACTAATGTCCAAAAGTTTCACAATTGGAAGTGAGTGATTAAGAAAAAAAATTCAGGTATGTTGATTCCAGAGCCTGTGCTCTTAAGTGCTATACAACTCTGCTACCTGTTTCAGTATAAGACATGGTTCTAGTTGTGTTATAAGTAGAAAAACAACTGAAACTCACCACTCTTCTTTGAAGAAGAAGAAGATGAAGAAGATGAAGAAGAAGAAGAAGAAGAAGAAGAAGAAGAAGAAGAAGAAGAAGAAGAAGAAGAAGAAGAAGAAGAAGAAGAAGAAGAGCAATTTGTGTGAATTAAAGGACAAAATAAAGTAGATGAAGGAATATCGGCCATGATGGTGACTACTATGGGCTGAATGTCTGTGCTCCTTTGAAATATGTATGATCAAATTCTCACTCCTAATGTGATGGTAGTTGGAAACAGAGACTTGGGAAGGTAATTAGACCATGAACCTAGAGCTCTCATTAATGGTACTGATGCCCTTACAGCATAGCATGAGCAAGCTTTCTTTTTACTTCTCTCAGTCAGGTAAGAATACAAGAAGATGGCTGCAAATCAGGAAGACTATCCTCACCAGACACTGGATCTGTTGGTGGTTCCTGGATCTTGAACTTCCCAATCTTCATATGAATGAGAAATATGTCTGTTACTTAAGACACCAAGTCTACTTATAATGTTGTATGAGCCCACACTGATGTAGAAAGTACCTATTTCTGTTACTAGGTCCAGATACCATACAAAGAACTCTGCCTAAGGAGACACTGGGTTTCCTTTTCAAAAGTTGACCTCCAGCCTGGTAACACAAGAGAGAGAAAATAAGAATTAAAGACTATTTGTAAAATAAGAAATTGGATGTCATTGTGGGATTTCTGCCCAGTTTCCATGACCTCTCATTCCTAATATTAGCACCTTGACTTTCCACTGAGAAAGTACAACCCCTCCAATCATTCATGTAGATGGAGTGGGAGACCTCACTTGGAAACTAATGGTGGGCTCTGATTAGTTGCACAAAGTATCGTCTCCTTTGGCCTCTTATAATTTGCTTAGAAATTGGCACATGATTCAGGCTAGTCTAATTGGAGCAAAGTTTATTATCAGTAATAAAATTCATAAAGACTCTCTTATGAAGGTGGTCATGTGAGGATTCAAGGCATAAAACTGCCTTCACAATGAGGGAAGAGCCTGGGGCTGCTAGGTGGTCAGCACGAGGAGCTTGAAGATGGAACTACTAGACTTTAACTCAGATCCTGAAAGTAGACTTATTCTTTGAATTATTTAGTCTATAAACAAAACTCCCAAGCCAAAACAACTTTCCTCCTCAAACCCCACAAACAATTTAATTGTGTTTGTGTGTGTGTGTGTGTGTGTGTATGTTTTGCTTAAGCAAATTGGAATTTTCTGTTGCTTGCTACAGATTTGTAATTGGCACAAGCAGTAATGTGGTAGACTGCAAAGATGACACTAGAATAAGGAAACTATTTTTTGGAGTCCTGGATGTGGTGCCTTATTTGTTGTTCCTGATTCCTCAGAAGAAAATGCTTAGTCCCAACTTCCTTATAGGACTATCAAGTGGAGGACTATACATCATTCCCATGCTCCAAGTTGATTTTGAGTTGACTTCCTTAGATCAACATCCACTTTCCTCTGTTCACTGTGGTACAGTAAAGCCCTTAAAGCTTTTTTAGTCTTTCTTCCCCGGAAACTGTGCAAGGATCAGATCATACAATTTATGTATGGGCTTGATAGACATATCATTTTATTAGAGTCCAAGGGAAGTATTCATTTGTTAGTTTTTCTTGGGTCTTTTTCTTTGGGTAAGAGTGGCAGGTACAGAGTATGAAGAAGACTAAGGTAAATGTTACGTTGCCTCAGATGGAAGTGATTGGGTGCAGGGTGGATGACCACATAGTAGGGATGCCATAGGTGTATCTACATCTATACCAGACTTGTGTAAGTTCTGCATTTATTTCCAGGTAGACATTTTTAGGTAATCAGCACAGTGTACTATTAGAATAGGAAGCAGATAGCCAGGCTAGCAATGTAATGATGGGCCAGTAATTAATGAGTTAAGCTTTGAAAGGTCTCAGGTTTTCTCATCTATTTAATGGGTATCTAATACTTGCCCTGGTAAGCTCACATTGCTGACATGGGAATAAAGTGAGAAAATGTCAGTGAAAATGCTTTGTGTTTGCAGAAAGCCCAACTAAGATGCTAAATTTGCAAAAACACAGAAGCTGTTTAGTTTTAGACCTGGTTCTTATTCACTACAATACTTTGCAAAGGGGATTCTTGCTTGATGTGTTACATTTTCTAGTGGCGTATCTCACTAAGTGTGGTAATTGGGAAGCTTCTGGAGATGTTTAGGAGTCAGTGTGTACACATAGGTGCTGTCTAGGGAAGGCCTGTGGATCGTCAACACCACCATCATCCTCTTGTCTGTCTGCACCCTTATCACTGTGTCATCGTCGCTTTCATTAATCAAACACCAAAGGCAGGCTGAACAGGTGACATTTTACATGCATTCATTAATTTAAACCTTACGACATTCTTGCGTGGTATTACTTCCTTTTTGCGTATGAGAAGAATCCAGATACAGAGAGACTGAGCTATTGAAGGTCACATAGTGGAGAGCTCTGCCATAACCCAAGCTCTTGCTCTTTCTACTGCAGCATATTGCCTCTACCGAGGGGAGCTTTGGAATTAGGCCTGGAAGTTCTGATCTCATTCCTTGCTTCAGCAATTCAACACAAAGGCTCTGGTCCAACCTTTTTCCTTTTGGGTCTCAGTAAGTAATATTTCATCCCTCTCCCCTCTGATCCCACCCTCATTTGCCAGATTCTGGAACCGTGTGTTTCTGTTCTATAGTTCAGCTTCTGTCCCCAGGCATTTGAGAAAGGCATTCTCTACAAAAAGGGAAAACACATTTTATTAAAGCAAACATGCAGTCCTCAGCACTTTTGCTTATCTTATTTATACACTGCAGTGCAGCTTTCTATGACCTAGTGATTATCATTTCCCAGAGCTATCATCATTTTAAAGCTACCTGTTCATCCTGCTTCAGCAGATGGTACTATGCTCGGAGTATTGTAAGAGCTTTAAAGAAAAGAAAACAAACAAGGGAACGATGTGTGGTTGGGTCAGCAAGAGGAAGAACTCACTTGCCTAGTCTCCAGTCACGGCTCCATTTCAGCTGGGGCTATGAGGTGGCAAAACCTAGAGGTCTCTAACTTTGGGGAAGTTTACATAGTTATGCTCTCCCCACTGAGAGTGCATGTCCTAAGGCAGTGTTTTCTAAAACTCTTTTTTTTTTCAAAAGTATATAATTCTATGCAAAAGGCAATATATGATATTGACCAAAGTAGTACCTTTGTTGGCCACGAAAAGAACAAGTTAATCTGGTAATCTCCAAAATGAAACATGAAATATAGACAACTTGAATGTAAGGAAGTTTGTAGACATGAATGTAAGAAAAGAAAGTTTTGTCCATTTTTTTTGGTATGGGTGATCAAACTTGTGACATTCATTGCTCTTGCAAGGCAGGTACTTCTTTGTAAGAGAGAATCTTCTTTTGTTTATGACCTGTACTTGGAGTATCATTTTGGTCATTCTTTTAAGATCATGTGCTACACACGGTATTAGCCATGTTATTATTTATTTTGTTATGAAATTTTATTTCTTTATAGACAGTGTGTTTGTATATTTAAATCATGAATATCTACTTGTATTACATTAAAATAAAAATATTTGAAAAATCATATATCATTAAGTGGCAGCCATTCAGATTTATAGTTGGAATCACTAAATATGCTTTTGTTTTGTGGTGCCAGAGATTAAAAAGAAAACCTTGTGCATGCTAGACAAATGTTCTACCACTGAACCACATTCCCCAAGCCACATATAAATGTGTTATGATAAAGAAAAACGGTGTTCTCTACTTTTGTAGGATTTAGTAATATGTATTATTCTTTCTTTAGACATAGGAAAAGTATATGGCTTTATGAATTTGCATGTAGAATGGGACTACAATCATTAAATATTAATAGCCATATCCTCTAAAGCTATAGTTGGGGATGTTCTCTATGAATGTAGAGATGACTTCTTGGGTTTGACACTAAGAATACTGTGGGACTAGAGGTGTTGTAAGGACAATCTAGAGAAAGAGGCTGTAATCTCATTTTGTTTCCACTGCTTCTGGGATTTTGCTGTGATCATTAGCAGAAGAGATCACGTGGGTTGATGTCATAAGCCTTTTTTTTTTCTGATGTATCAATATAAAAACTAGAAATGGTTATCACAGTGTCCTGGGTTGCCATCATGTAACATAGTTTCAAGAGTAAGAGACTGTAGGGGTAATGAGATAAAAAGTATACCTTGTTTGCTGAGTTAACTTTAACATTGCTGCTAGGGGGAAAATTTTCTGTTTTTATATGCGTGTTGACACCACTGGTTGATAGCACTGAAGTTCTACATCATAAATTCCCATTTGGACATTCAGTTCTGAGGACCTGTATCCAGCAGCCTTATCACTTTGAAGTGAAGTCACAATCACTAATGGAATCTGCTAGCTTTTCACACGGTGAAATTAACTTTGATTCTTCCCCCAAACATATGTTTAAAAGCAACATGTACATTCTGTACACTGACCCATCAAAGCAGTCTGTGCCCTGAAGGAGATTTGTGGACTCACCTATTGGAATTGAGAAAAAAGAAGTTATTTTCTTGGGCTGTAGGTATAGAATTCCTTATTCCTCTTCTAGCTCCAAAGAAGAGAAGCCCTCCCTCCTTTCCTATGAAGGGAGAGAAAGAAAACACCAGTTTCTTTTGTGACTGTGAATAATAACATTTATGCTCCAAGTTCAGTTGGCTTCTTTAATATGAAAAATGATATCCTGTTTGGGTGAGACATTTCCTTGAATACTTAGCATAAATTGAGCCCTTAAGCTTTTAACAAGAAATTCTGGGCTGTCTTGCCTGAAAACTCAGAGTGGATCTTGGAAACACTGCAGGTTTCTTGATCTGGTACAAAAAATGGTCTTTCCATGAGTTTGCTAATGCACTCTGCTTAATATTCAGTAAGAATCTTCCAAAATAATCTTTGTTTGTCTATCTTTTTTCGGTATCTTTGTCTTTTTTCTCTCTGCCATTCTATTGTTTGTCTTTCCTCCCCCTTCCTTCCTCCCTTTTGTTGTCTGTCTTTTCTTTCCTTTCCATCTTCTTTCCTGCTTTCTGTCTCTGTGTCTCTGTCTCTCGTGTTAATGCACATGCCTTTCCTTTTTTTTTTTTTTTTTTTTTT